>OX637580.1:1807444-1912444 GCA_951800085.1 Comarum palustre
TACCAGTAATTTTTCGACGTCTATTGACCGGAGTCCGGCGGTTGGTGACCGGAGACCGGAGTCTGGCAACCGGAGATGCTCCAGCAAAATATTTTCTCTCTCATTTTTTCTCCAAGTGTTTATAAGGAACAAGGGTAAAATTGTTTCAAAAAATTATTTTATTATGAATTTAATAAAGATTTGGGTAATTGTGCATTAGTAAGTACACCTTGTATTGGAATGAGCATTTGACCTTTTAATTCATTGGTTTGGGGTTTGACTTTTTTTATTTTGTGCAAATAGTCATTCTCCTTTAATTTAAATAGGTTTTACTGTGTAAAAAAAGAGAAATTCTTGTTTGCACCACATATATATACAATATGCAATCTTAATCATTCATAACAATTTATATTTTTGACCACTCATGTATTAATATTATATATTATAATAGTCAAACAAAACAACGATGTTTAGAATTTCTGATAATTAGATCTTCCTAATAATAGGGCTTATATACACAATACATAATAACCTATTAGGAAATAAATATTTCTACCCATAATACAATATTTACATTCTTAATATTGCAAGGGTCTATGACTCACGCTAATAATAATCTCAACCGTTCATATATATTGTGTACATACTGGACGGTGGATAGAAGATACTCCTCATACAATAATATGTGAAGGTGTCAAACTCTAACCCTAGGACAGAAAGAAGGCACTCGACATAACATCAAACCAAAAGGATGTCTGTGCATTCTTCTATTTCAACACAGTTGAATACAGATTGACCATTATAATTTTCTTCGTCTTGTTTCCTCTGTTCTAGTTGACAATGTCCGGAAACGAAAATTATACAATAGGGATTGACCTGGGGACAACTTACACGTGCGTTGCGGTTTGGCAGCACGATCATGTAGAAATCATAGTGAATGATCAGGGAAACAGGACTAATCCATCTTATGTCGCCTTTACTGATACTGAGAAATTGATAGGCGATGCAGCTTTCAACCAGATCATCAGAAATCCCACCAACTCCGTATTTGGTCAGAATTCTTCTGTGTTTGTTTTCTGTTTTGTGATAGGTTCTGTTTTCAAGAGTTTGCTTTGCTGAGAAGTTCTTATGTTTTGAAAAGAATATATCAGTAGTCTGTCCAAATAGCTATGAATGTGTTCATGTGCATATAGGATAGACTGAAATATCTGATTATGAACAAATAGTGTGCTTCTAATGTTTAATCGGTTTAGGGAGAAATCCATATGCCCGAACTCATTTGGATGGAATGATTCTATATGGATATATACTAGGCTAGTCCAATTTAATATTCCATACATGTCAAAATTTGAAGTTAAAACTTTGAGAAAACAAATAGATCGCGCGCAATTGACAAATATTTGTTACATAATTTAACAAATAGAATCCTAATAAATTTAATACCAGAATGAAGTGAATATTGTTTATGTAACATTTCCTGCTGATTTGGTTTTATCTGAATTTGGAATAAATTTGTAGATGCAAAGCGCTTGATTGGTAGAAGAATCAGTGATACCATGTGCAAAATGATATGAAGCTCTGGCCATTTAAGGTCATTGAAGGTGACAATGACAAGCCATAGATCATGGTTACTCACCAGGGAAAAGAGAAACAATTTGCTGCTGAAGAAATTTCATCTATGATTCTCACAAAGATGCGGAAGATAGCTGAAAAGTATCTTGACTCAACTGTGGAAAATGCAGTCATAACCGTGCCTGCCTACTTCAATAACTCACAGCGTGAGGCTACAAAAAATGCTGGGGTCATGCAGGTCTGAAAGTGACGTGCATTATCAATGAACCGACAGCTGCTGCTATTGCTTATGGCCTTGAGAAACAAGCTGGTTGGTATGGTAAGAGAAATGTGATGATATTCGATTTGGGTGGTGGCACATTAGATGTTTCACGGGGATGGTGTCTTTGAAGTGAAGGAGACACTCATCTGGGAGGTGAAGACATCGATAACAATATGGTAAACTATTGTGTTGATCAATTCAAGGCAAAGCATAATTTGGATGTCAGTGAAAACCCCAAGGCTCTTAGGAGGTTAAGAAATGCTTGTGAGAAGGCAAAAAGGAGACTTTCGTTTACGTCCACAATTGACTTTGAAGTTGCCTGCTTGGATGGAGGTACTGATTTGTTTATAACAATTACTCGTGCCAAATTTGAACAACTGAACGTGGATTTCTTCAACAAATGTATGGAGCCAGTTGAAAAGTGTTTGAGAGATGCTTACATAGAGATGAGTAATGTTCATGATGTTGTGCTTGCTGGTGGCTCTTCTAGAATTCCCAAGGTGCAGGAACTATTATAAAATGTCTTCAAGGGGAAGAAGTTGTGCCAGAGTATTAATCCAGATGAAGCAGTTGCACATGGAGCTGCTGTGCATGCTGCAGTCTTGAGTGGGAAAAGAGATGGTAGATTACAAGACTTCACTCTCTTGGATGCTACCCCTGTCTCACTTGGAGTGTTGGTTGGTGTAGACAGCTCAATGCAAATTGTAATTCCAAGAAACACCAAAGTTCCTGTAATAAAGAGCTGGCCTCTGACTACTGCGCATGACAACCAAGAGAAGGTCCGATTTTCCATTTATGAGGGCGAGAGTGTAAAAGCTTTAGATAATAACTTGCTACGTGAATTTTTTCTTTGCGATATTCCTCCTGCTCCTAAGGGTGTTCCTCGATGTCTGCTTCAGTATGGATGCCAATGGTATCTTGAGTGTTTCTGCTAAGGACAAGTCTACTGGTCAGAAGAATGGGGTCACAATCAACAGTAACAGAACAACTCTTGAGGGAATTGAGAAGATTATCTAAGAGATAAGCATTTTGGTTTATGATTTGATCTTCAACAGCTGTAGCATGGTCATTTACTTTCTTACTGGCTTATTGGAACTTTTAAGTTTTAAGCCTCTATTTTGAGACAGTTTGTTGATAGAAAATTTGGTCTAGTGTAGTAGCCGAGGGGCAGGGCTTTACTTGTTTGATAAGTTTTTATTCGTTATCACATGCATGCTATTCATCTCTGTTTGAACAATGTACTTCATTCAGTACTTGTGCTTTCTCATCTAGAACCCCAGACCAACATTAAACTTCAAATCAATCTTTAAAAGCTTCATCATATCTGGGTGTTTTTATCTTCTTTATGACGCAAATTGAAATTTCCTACTCTTAATAGGAATCCAATAGATATAGGGCTTCGAATGACTGAATAAGACTAAGGGAGGACACGTGTATGTTTGGAGTTCTAGTTGATACCCTAATACTAAAGAAGTCTGCCTCTAATACCATAATCAAAACCTAATAAAAAGGTCCTCTGCCTCTAATACTAAGCTCTGTCAATAGCGCCTTGACGTAGAAACAGATATAGGTATGAATGATGAGACTATAGATCATTACAAGGTTCTTGGTTTGCCTTCCGGCGAGAAAGGCGCTAAGCTCACAGAGAAACAGATCAGAAGGGCATACCTCGCCAAGGCTTTGGAGCTACACCCGGACAAGAGGCCAACTGATCTCGAAGCCGATACCAACTTCAGAAGGCTTAATGAATCCTATAAGGTTCTCAAGAATGAAAGTTCCCGCAAAGAGTTCGACAAATTCGTTAAAGATCAAAGACAGAAGGATCTGCGCAAATCGGAGCGCGATCCCAAGCGACAGAAGATGGTCGCTGATCTTGAAGCAAGAGAACGAGCTGCAAAGCTTGACAGGGATCCCAAAATTAGACAAGAAAAAGACGACAGGATGAAAAGGGAGTTCGATGAAGAGTGTGCGATATATCGTGCAATGCCTTCGAAGAGAGATACTGAGGGAGTCAGGAAGAAGGTGAATGGTGGTGACCATGGTGTTGGTGTTGGTGTTGGTGTGGCTCCAACAGCTGAGAAGTATGATCAACCTGAACGACTTAATAATTTGTTAGGGGTTGGCTTTCGAAAATTTGAAGATGATGTTTTGAAGAAGGTAGCAAAGGCAGCGCAGACGCAAAAACTTCAGACACAAGGTGCATAATCCCTTTGAACTCTTTATGTACGTATATGCAAGCCTTCTTCATGTATATGCAAACCTTTTGTTAATTTATAGACATTATGCTAATGAATTTGTGGTAGGAAAAGCTTATTAGCAGTAGCCTTAAGCAAGTTCATCAATACTTCTTCCTAATGGCTCTATATTCTTATCTTGCTCTTTTAAGTTGCATGTCTTTCATAGGCATTGCAAATATATGCCCTCATTCCCCTGAAGAACTTATACAAAGACTAACTTCTCAAATTTGTGGTATGTGAGGTGAGGCAACTGCATCCATACAAATTCTATTACCTGTGTGCTTCTGCTTCATTCATAAGACTGTCAAATTGCTCCAGTCTTCAAGACAATAAAGTTTGGGGAATGAAGCTTCTCATCTTGTTCATGTCCAATCTGCACAGTTGCAGTGCAGAGGAATGCAAAATCATGTATGAACTAGCAGCCGGTTGAATCGTGCTATGACGACCATGTATATGCATAACATATACTATCTACCTCTTAAGATTCTGTAATTTGCCAAAAACATTTATATACTCTGCCTCTAGGAAAAGACAACAACCTTGGTGGGAAGTTCATCAATTTGTCATGAACATAATGTAAAAAGATCTCCTATCAAAAAAGATGTAAAAAGATCACCAATATTAAAAATCAGAAGCTAATGTCTTGCAAGTTTTTTCTTTGTATTATGTGATGCAAGTGCCTTCGATCTGTCTTTGAGACATGAAAATTTAGAGACTTCGACAAATTGTTTGTTACCCTATTTTGTGAGTTCTGTACATGTTAGTATGTTCAGGTCACGGACTTTGACAAACTCTTGTACTGCAAGAAAATCTGGATGTGAAGCTTCACATTTGGACTACATTTAAGCAGTCCATATTCTAAACAATTCACATTACAATAAAAATGATGCTACAAGAAAATTGTTAGGCTACCAAATTTGGAACTTTAGTATGAATGAAGGAACCAAAAACAGAAGAAAAAAAATTCATGGTCTCTCTGGCAATGTCAAATTTCTTAAGCAAACATTTCATTATCTCCAAACACATTCTTCAAAATTAAACACACATTTCAAGTCAAGGAAGAACTTGCATTTACGCCATGGCTCTACAGCAGGGCCTAAATTAAAGTTACTAAACACACATGAAACTGCAACACAACACAGTTAGGCTAATGACTTGGGCCTATAATAGCCAGAAGGAAATCTCTGTAACTCCTAGAAGTCTCAGACTTGACAGCATCCCCCAAACTCTTGCCATACTTCTTCTGATACTCGGCCTTTATATACTGCAAATCAATCTCAGCTCTCGACACAATCACCCTCACAAGCGTACTATCATCCGTCCCCAAACCCTTCATCGACTTATGCAACACCTTGGCGAAATACCTCCCCGGATTCTCAGCACACTGCAGAATCGTCACCAGCCCATGTTCGAAAAGCCCCGACGTCTCCTTCTTCACAGCCTTCTTCAAAGAAGTTCCATACATGTTGTGATAAGCAGCACTCACAGCATTCAAATGCGCACTGCTCCTCCCACTGAAAATCTCAATGAACTTCCTCTCGTCCGTCCCCAGCTTCTTCTCCCCTGCTTTATACAAAGCCTTGGCGTCTTTGTCCACCATGTACCTGTCAAAATCAAGACCTTCGTATCTCGGCGTGGCCACGTAAGCAAGGAGGAGCTTCTTGTGGTCTCCGGAGGCTTGGAGTCCGATGTCGTGTTCCAGATAGGAACCGAACATCTGGAAGTAGACTTGTTTGAACTGTGTGATTTGTGTCGAGGTTCGCGAGCAGATGACTTCAGTTGCGGCGCGGAGGTCGATGATGTTGGGGCCGGTGAGGGCTTCACGGACGATGGTGGCGTCGCGGGTGGGAGGGTCGTGGGTCCAGAGGAGGAGGGCTTTCTTGGTATTTCCGGTGAGCTCGGAGGAGAGGCGATGGTTGAGGTCCTCGTGGTACATGGTGCGGTATTCATGTTTGAGGTAGGCGCGTTGGGTGGAGTCGCGGTGGGCGAGGATGTTGATGACGGTGGCCTTGTCGCAGCCGAAGCCTTTGAAGGCTTTGTGGAGGAGGATGGCGTCGTCTCTTGGGGTGGATAGGACTGGTGGGACGGTTAAGGAAGACATTGTTGTACGTTGTTGATGGAAGAAATGGAAGGAAACCCAAGTTGTGATTTAAGAAACCAAAAGCAAGGGAAGCTAGCAAGAGAAGGAGAAGATGAAGAGTTTCAAGAGAGGTGATGTGGATTTATAGAATGGTGTCTATCCAGTGACTTAATAGCAGGAAGAAGCGGTCGTTGTTTGAAGAATAATTCGTGGGACAAAAGTTTTAAATTAATTGGAAGGTTGAATTTTTAGCTGTTATGATGCTTGTTTGTAGTAAAGTTATTCTTTCGTTATGTCATCGTTTTGTTAAAGCAAACAGAGGTGTCAATGACACACTCGTTGTTAACTGGTGTATGTTAGAATACGTTACTTTTGTAATTTGGGATTTAGGCTCTACAACCCCCTTATATTTTATGATTTCATTAATTAAGGCTTAAGGGCAGCCGCATCGGCCCTTCTTCAAAAAAAGTTTTAAATTAATAATTTCTTCTTGTAGAATATGTGAATAGAGAATGAATAGAATCAATTTTCTCATTATGAATAGGGATGAGCTCTTTATATAGAGACTCACTCTAAGTACAATGGGCCAATCCTACATGGATTGGGTTAAGTCCATAATGTAAACCTATTACAACTAGGGCACACGCATAAGGTCCATTAGGCTAAGCCCATACACGGCATAAGACCAAGTGCACACACACATGTTATATATCCTACAACATTTGTTAAATTTTTAAGATAATACAAATACGAGAATATATATAGGTTTTGATAAATATATAAATTAATAATTACTTAATATATAAAATTAATTATTCATTTATGAGGATTTCATAAAAAAAATGAGTCAAATGTGACTTGTTTCTTACTTAAAATAAAGGTCACATTGATCACTTGATTAATTTAATATTTTCCATTGATTCACTTGCAAGTCAAACTTTTTAAAAACCCACAGTTGTAAATGCTTCTAAGTGCTATTTAGATTTTCTATGTTGTATTTGCATAATGTTTTACTCATTTTATCTATTATCTTAAATTTTTTTTACTCATTTTAGATGAGAAACTTTTTGTTTTTCTAATGTGGTATTGTGAGACCCCGCATGATTTTACCGTGGTTATTGACGAGTTACTGAGGTTTAAGTCGCATTCAGTAACTTCGCGAGTGAACGACCATGTTCATTTTTAATTTTTTCAAAGTTCGTCAAATTCCTCATTTAATGACTCGATGTCATAGTACTTATCGTCACGAGTCTCCCGGTATTTTCAGAATATTTTTCGGAGCTTCCGTTAATTTTCTGTGAATTTTCGAAGTTTATGGTAATTTTTAATTACCATTTCGGTAAAAAATGTTTTACCATTTAACCTTTTACTTTTCACCTTCTTTAAATCTGGGTCGTTGGATCGATTTAAGATTTGATCTGGGTTGTTGGTTTCTTTATAAAATGAGGAGAGAGGTTTGACTAGAGTCAAACCCCCCTTCGGCGTTGACCCGTGTTTCTCCTCTCCTCTCCTCTCTCTGCCTCCGCTGTCTTCCGCCGGACGCCGGCGACTCCGGCCACCACAGGTCGGCAGACCACTCCCATCCTCTTCCCCTCTTTCTCTATCTAACCCAGTTTTTCAATCCGTGAAGAATCCACTCTCGGTGGAGATCGGAGGAGGAGAGAACTCGCCTGAGTTCTTTGATTTCTGGCGTTCCAGGCGGCGACTCAACCTCCAACTGGTATGGTTCTTCTTCTCTCGTCCTTTTCTTCCTCTCCATGCCTTTAAACCCTCAAATCGAGCGTTAATCAAAAACTCCTCATTTCACTGTTTTCTGGGTTTTCTTGGGTTTCGGGTTCTCGAGCTCCGACGAGTCTTCTCTGCATTCTTCGACAACCTCTTGAGCCTTTGGAAACGTGGATGTCTCTGTTAGAGGCTAGGGGCATGACTGCTGCAGCATAGGAGGAGGTTTAGAGCTACTGACATCGTTTGGGAGCAAGGCAGAGACAATGGATTCAGTTCAATGACAAGGAGAGGGTGGAGGAATCGGTAAGGATAGCTGCAGGGTTTTGGATTGGAGGAGTTTGGAGGTGAGAGGCAGTTTCCTGTTTTGTTTAGCTACTGTGTTGTTGCTGTGTTGTTGATGATCTGATGTTGTTTTCTTTGTCTTGTTGTCGATAACTTGGGGACGAAGAAACGGATGAAGTTATGGCAAAATTCAGGCAAGTTGTCGGAATCCGGCAAAGATTCCGACGAGACAGTGAAACCGACAGAAATGCCGAGAGGTAGTCTTCGAATCCCTTTAGGATATATTGCCATAACTTCATCCGTTTCTTCGTCCCCAAGTTATCGACAACAAGACAAAGAAAACAACATCAGATCATCAACGGAAGCTGAGTTTAAAAGTCGTAAATCGGAAATTACGTATAAAAACGGAAGCTAACCGTAATTGGAATCCTTTCAATTTAGGAAACTTTCTATTTTTGGAAACCTACTAATTTGGGAAAGTTTCCATTTTGAGAAAGTTCCATTTTTAGTAGAACGGTTTAGTGAAGATTTGAAGTTTGACATAATTTGGTTAAATTGGTAAAGTGAAAAATTGTTATCGGAAAAATGATAACTAGAAATTCTGAAAATGTAAGTTGACCGATTTTAGAAAAATTGGTGTTTCACGTAACTCGATGTATCGACTCTTGGAAAATAAATTGGTTAAAGTGACACGTTGGGTGTCCATAGTAATTCAACGAATTATTATGTGACACCCTAACGTTAGATTAGAATGGTTAAGGAAAGTTCGAAAGTTAAGTCAGACTTCCGGTAAATGAGCAAAGAGTCGATAACCGGAAAAACAAGTCAAAAAGGTTAGAGTGCCATAAAAAGGAATTGGTTGGTCAACTTAGTCAATGTGGTCATTCCTGGTCAAACTAGGAATGCTGTATTCAAAATGACCGTTATTGTTTCTTCGTTGCTAAGCTACTCTACTCTGCAGTGAATCTTTTGATGAGGTAGCTTACGAGGTGATCTCGGATTACCATGGCGGTTTCTGAAAGTTTGGAGCTTACGTAAGGAACGACTATTCCAGATAGGGAAGCTAAACCCCCCTTTGGTAGTGGTTTTGTATATATGTGAAAGTGCATGATTTTTGTATGCTCATAGTCGATGCATCAGGAAAGTTTTCTTTATATTATGTGATAAATGATTTATGATTGGGCCAAGAAAACCCGAGGCTAGACGTAAATGATTTTTATGTGATGACTCGGATCAAAAAGTAGTACCGTTGTCCTGATTTCCGGTGATTGGCCTGAGAGTGGCGGGAGCTAGTATATAGTACTCATACGGTGTCGATGACCATGAACCTCCGGAGGGGCAATGCCCTGTTTATTTTATTTTTCAGCTTACACTTGTCTCGTTATGAGTTAAGCGAGCCGTAAATGCAGTGTGTACTACGAGTGATGTGTTAGGCATTAGCTGTAAATGGCATTTTTTTCGTCGGCTAAAAGTCCACTTTAGCCGACGAAAATTTAACTTAGCCGACGAAATTTTTTTCGTCGGCCTGTTTTTAGATATTTCGTCGGCTAAAGGCTTTTTTCTGGTAGTGACTATTCGTCTTCGAACGCATAGGTAGTTGGCCCCCGTTTGCTATATATACAAATTCGGGATTCGACCGCCTAGATCCGTGAAGCCTTGCAGGCTGTATTGTTCATTGAGCTCTCTGACCCCTGTTTTAGCATACTGCACAGTTTTCCCGAAAGATATAAAATGATGTTTTTGTGTGCCAATGATTTTCTAAATGGTTTTATTAAGAGCTCAAATCTATAAGTATATATATATACATGTGTATATATATATACATGTGTATATATACACGTATATATATACACGTATATATGTTTTGTGTGTATATATATACATGTGTCAGGATCTATGTTTTGTGCCACTCTAACAAGAGTAGTGGTGGTTCTACCCTGGATTCAGCTTCAATCAAGGGCACCTCTTCATCACATTCACTCAGGATCGGCTCATATGCTAACCCCACGCCTTCGGGCTCTAACACTGGCAATTCGGGCTCTAGACCCTTCTCGACTCGCTCTAATGTGTTCGAGGGTGATTCTAAGCCACAGTTATGCAGATCCGGGCCACTCAAGCTTCCTACTATTTTCACTGAATGAGGTTCGGCACCATGGTCCTTTGACATTCGCTTCCTCATCTCGCTCTTTCTTTCAGAATCATGCGACTTGCTTTCCGAATCCTTGCATTTCGGCTCCACTTGTTTCAACTCGGACCTTCGTCCCTGCAAAGTTGGCTTCGGATTTTGTGGTTTAAGTGTTTGGTCACGTACCATTACCGACTTTAGCTTCGGCGTAACAATACCGTCGTTAGAAGAAACCCAACCAGTCTTCGATGCATGACCTTTTGGAGGAGACACAAGCTTTTCGGCCACATCATCCCTAAGACCATAATGTCTTGTATGCCTAGCCCGTTTGTTACTCCTGTCTTCGTCATCAGAATCTACCCTATGGTTTTTTCTATTCATGCCACCACCCCTACAAATTATGGGGGAAGTGTTCATAGACGCAGTCGGATCTCCCTCATTGAAATCTGAGAAAAATACTTCTTTCGGCATGGCAGTATGACGAGGCCGAAAGTTGACCTGCAATTTAAAACCCTATCATTGTAGCATTAGTAAGTAGGGTATCGTTCTAACCGGGGACACTAGGGAAGGATTATTATTCTGCAAAACAAATATTAGTACACTATACATATATACGAAATCGAATGGGATTTTTGAAATGGTTTGAAACAATAAAAAGAAATAAACAAAAATAAACAAACATATATACAAGTGATCATTCAATCCTTTCAACATTTAGAACAGCACAAAGCACCGATTAGTTAACATGCAAGGTTATGAATCGGATTAACAAGCAACATTTATAATTTCGAACACTTCAATTAATTTCAACCTTTAATGACTTCTCATGTGTTTTTAGGAACTTCAAATATGCCTGAACCTAAAACATATATGTGTCACCTTGTTTAAACCATCAAATATGCCTAATCTAAACAAGATACACTTACCGTTCACGAGTCGGTTGAAGACATGGTCATAGGTATGACGTCACTCATCCTAATAGCATGCAAATCCCTCACCCTACCACCCTACGCAGCAACTAGAACCAAGCCATCAAATATGCCTAACTTAATCCTAGATTACCACGGCAGATTAAACTCCCCCCTAATAGTTAACTTGGGTACCATTCAAATTAACCTAGGGTTTGTGACAGGACCCACCCCGGGTTAAACCCCTTTAACCCGAAGTAAATCCTGCGGGGACCACTTCAAGGGAACTTCTTACCGAAACCCCCTTGAAATGGCCAACCCTTCCTACAAACTAACTAAACCGGGTTAGTCAGAGCAGTCTACAGAGATGATTACCCCAAAGAATTTTCGAGCAGCAACGGAATGATTGACTATGCCTCGACTCTCGTACGCGCTCGACCTCCTCTCAAGAACCCTGCAACACTGGGCATTTAAAAACGAAAGGCCCAGGGGAGAAACATTAAAAAAACTGTTAGAGTGAGTGGACGAAAATCAAATATAAAACTCTATTTCTTTTAATGCTCTCCCAAAGATTTATGGATTTAAATAAGATTTATGCATGCCCAAAATTACTAAATTTCCACAAATGCATGATAATATAAACCAATAAGGATTATGGGAAGAGTAATATTCACAAACACAATAAGTCGGGCCTCTCAGACTAGGGTCGGAGCTAAGAGCTCTGGTTGCGCCTTCACGCTATGCTAGCTATATAAAACGGTAATGGACAACCCTTAATATATCCACCCGACATCTCAGGCGTGTCTGTCCTCTCAGACCAGGGTCGGAGCTAAGAGCTCTAGGTAAGTGGTGATGGACAACCCTTAGAATATCCACCTGACATCTCAGGCGTGTCTGTCCTCTCAGACCAGGGTCGGAGCTAAGAGCTCTAGGTAAGTGGTGATGGACAACCCTTAGAATATCCACCTGACATCTCAGGCGTGTCTGTCCTCTCAGACCAGGGTCGGAGCTAAGAGCTCTAGGTAAGTGGTGATGGACAACCCTTAGAATATCCACCTGACATCTCAGGCGTGTCTGTCCTCTCAGACCAGGGTCGGAGCTAAGAGCTCTAGGTAAGTGGTGATGGACAACCCTCATAGTGCACTACGTAGTTTGCCTGACCTCTCAGGCTAGGGTCGGAGCTAAGAGCTCTAGTAGCGCCTTCACGCTACTCTAGCTAGCATAATCATTGGACAACCCATAAAGGAAATTCACAACAATACTTACTCAAATACTCTTCCCAACAATTAAATAAATCTATTCCTCGACATATAAACATAAATCCAAATATAATATCCGAGCACCCGAGGAACTTATCATACTCGAAACAAACATATAAACCATGCAATTATATCAATAATTAGGGCATGCATTCATTAAAATAAAATAATCTGTCCACTCACAGTACTATTTCGACCTTCTTCCCGCTCGGAAAGCTCCTCGAGCGAAACTCTCGAACTACCCGCGTAGTCGAGCCCGTCTCACGTCCGACCAGAGACTGTACAACAAATCATCACATTAGTCATACCACAGTTGACTTGGTCTTTTCCTAGTTTGACCAGGAAATCCTATTTGACCACAAGTTGACCGAGTTCCTTTTTATGACATTTTAACCTTTTTGACTTTCTTTCCCGGTTATCGACTCTTAACTCAATTTACCGGAAGTCCGACTCAGCTTCCGAACTTTCCTTTATTACTTTAACTTGACGTTAGGGTGTCACGTATTAATTCGTTGAATTACTATGAACACCCATTCAACCACTTCACCAATACCTTAGGAGTCCTTAAAATAAATCCTTAAACCTTAACCGGCAATAATCGATGGTCGGAATAATATTTAATTATCCGCCAATAATACTAAACTAGAACAATTCCAAAACCTAACCAAAACACCTCCAAAAATTACCAAATTTTAACCATAGACTCCTCACAATATGTACTAATTAATGGGCATGAAAAACTGCCCAAAAAGTGGCGGCACCGCCGCCAGCTCCGCCGCCGACGGCGGCCGCCGGCAGAAATTCCGGCTAAAATTCAGGCGACCTCCGATCGCCACCAAATTTTACCAGTAGCTTCGTCTCATCAATTGGAACAACTTTCTAGTTCAACTCGAAGGCCAATTCGGCCTCTAACTAGGTCAAAAACTCGATGAACAGTAGACCCCGAAAATTACACTACCAAACTTCAAATCCTCAATTCTCCCTACACACTTCAAATCAAGCTACCAAATTCTAGGGGATTGTAGTACACCTAAAACCCATCCTAAACATATAAAGAACTCAACAATTGGTGATCTAAGGAGGGAGAAATTCAATCCCGAAAATCTACTGTACACACCAAGAACAAATCGGAATTTCTCTCGATTTACGGCGAGTTAGGTCGGAAAGCTTACCTAGGATTGAAGTAGACTCGGAGGCCGAGCTTTTGGGACCGGTGCGCCGGCGGTTGGTGGCCGGACGGCGGCGCTAGGGCGGCCGGAAGCTCGGCGCAGTTTTCCGTCGGGGGAGAGGAGAGAGAGCCGGGTGAAAATCTGATTTTTCACCCCGGTAACTCCTATATATAGCCGTTTTACCGCATAGTAACTTTATACTTTTGTTCATAACTTTCTCATACGAACTCCGATTTGAGCGTGCTACGTGTCCATGAACTCGTAACGACGCCCTCTACAACTTTCAAGAAGGAAGTTTTCCCAAATTCTTGACTTAACGAAAAGTCAACTTCACGATCATTGTACGGTTAAACGGTCACTTTAAATGGTAAAAGACCAAAGTAACCAACCGTAAAATAATTCTAGGATCGGGGTGTGACAATTCTCCCCACCTTATAAAAATTTCGTCCTCGAAATTTCTATACTCAAAGTCCAACACAGAGGGGGATAGTACCCCTAAAAATAATAACATTGTTCTCCAATATCCACTTCCTTCTGAGAACTCTTCTGAGACGCCTCACGAAAAGCATTGTCAAAACCTAAACACCTGCTCTTTACGATCAACATCCTTACTGTTCCTCCTTGAAAGCCAATTTCCAGTACCAACCAGAAGTCTATTGACATAGGATGTAAGGTAGTAAACTTATTTACGTAACATGGACATACGTGACACTAGGTATCCATTAACTCTAAGGATACCCAACATATTCCTCAAACTCATGTAACCTTGTCACGTGTCACATCTAGCCAACGTAGCACTCCTTCCTACGTGGATGATAACCTCCGCTACTTCCCCATTTTCCGACACCCGACCACTCTTCTTAGGTCAAAACTAAAGCATAAGGTCTTACCGTGGATCACAATGATTTTCTCTTGAATCATTGATTAACTGAATCACCGAATTCTTACTGTACTTCATCTCATTTATGAGGTGGAATACGACACCGCCTATGCTGATCCACCATCTGTAATCCTCGCGAGAATCACTATTGTTTTTTCACCAAAAGATGATAAATTCTGTCACACGCTGAAAACATCATTTGACAACAATTCCCTGTTGCCTAACCGGATTATAACCATATCCTTGAAAATCCAATAATCGTCCTTACCAACCGCATGTGACGTCGTCACAATACCGCTATCAATCATTCTGATTCCAATAACCACTCGCTTGTCGTGAGTATAAATCCTTCAAGAATACTCGTATACTTTCGTGGAACCTTAAATATCAGCTCACACATTCCCTATGCAGGTAATGATTATCACGCCTGAGGAGTAGGGTTCGATGTCACTAATGGATTTAAATCCTCTGGTAACACAATACCACGTGGAGCCAAATCTACTGACAACAAGTCCACGAGAAAACCATGGCGACTCGTGTTACACGAACCATCACCTCATTTGAACCAGGCTCCCTGATCTGGTTTACGCTTTCTAGAAACTATTCTGTCATGTTGTAGAGTAATTGTCTTCCCTGACTCTATCATTACTCAAACCACTTGTACACACAGGACATGAACTGCCGTGAATATTAGCGTAAATCCAAAACCATAGCCTTTAAATCGGGGAGATCCAAAAGCTCCTGACATCGAGATCCAACAATACTGACTCCTCGCATGAAAACAATATTGTCAGGCTTCACACTGCCTACCAAGCTATTCTGACCGGATAAATCTTGACTTTTACCCACAAGTCAAACATTAGAGTCGCTAGCTCAAATATCACTTGTGGGGTTACTGCATACTTTGCAACTGGTAACACATACCCGTACTACTCATAGGTGAGGTGCCACTGACCTCCCTAACTCTTACCTTAACCTGGAATGACGCATAGTGCAGAGCTTGCACTTCAACCAACCATGCGTCTAATAAACGTTATCCGCATCACAATCTGGGATAGATTTACCATTAAAAGGATTCCAGAGCCTTACCCGCTCAACAAGTATATTCCATTCCCAGATGCCTCCATTACCACATCGTCCGGTAATAACCAGCAACTTGGACATTTAACCAGATCAGACATCTACATGAAATTTAGTGCCACTGGTGCACGCCCAAAGGAACATCTGATCAAAGCATCGGGAATTAATTTCACCAGACACAACCATGTTGATCACCGAGCATCCAGTTAACGAGGCACAAGATAACAAATACCATTACCGCACTGGGCACGTATACATCACAGAGTCAACTCGTACAACTAGACAGTTTCTAACAAAACTGTCCCCCAGGCGCTGCGGGTTTACCATCCACCGCAACCTCTATTCGGTAAGATTCAAAATTCTCAATCGCTTACCACTCTAGATCTTAAATCACAAGATTCACTGCCACACGTTAACATCCTCTCAGATCATAACTTAATCTGAACGTAGCTTAATCACTCCACGGTTTCCGATGGAGTGTTGCACAACTTAGCAACATACTTTACTACCCTTGTAACAATTTGGTTTCCAAAACCTTGACTCGTAACACCTTTGAGTCATCAAAGAAACTCTTTCCTCAGTTTCACCGCTTTCACACTCGCCGAAATGTTGACAATTTCGCAAGTCACCTCCAATGACCTTTCTTGCTACCACTCTACACTCGTGGCGCCAAGAACTGCCGCTAGGTCAAAAATTCCTAACAAGTAGGGTCACTACTCAAATGACCAATGACCATAGCAACGCCAACAAAACTTTAATCCTCTTAGGATTTCCTTAAATTAACCTCAATAATTGATCTCCCAGATCTTAATCCTCATTTCACAGATCGAATTGAGAATATTTCCTGTCACTACAGGGGATATAACTTATGATTCCCAACACGTCTAAGCACACCTTCGGTTACAATACTTGATTAGACCACAGCCAGTGGGTGCACAAATTTCCATGCCATCAAGCTCAGTTAATTGCCCTCGAGAAAACCAAGTGTCATAACGGACGACTTTGGTTGCAGGTTGAAGCTTGACCATCTACAACATTCTCACTCCTATTCAACGATTCAGTAAACCTTGCCTCACTGCTGTCCCTTCACCTTTTCCGTGCATTTATCTCAGAAAACATCCTTCCACCTACTAACGACATTAAACCATTTAATTGACGTTTTACACAGAAACTTCTAACCAAACGTCTTTAATCTCCGTTCTCAATGAATGAAACTCTCATGACACCTTCTTAAAACGAAGTCATCATCAGCCTTAGTCACTTACCTGGTGTCATTTTGACCACACACAGCTGCACACGATAATTATGCCTTACATGTATGTGCTACCCAAATTTCAGCTTTACCACTTCCCTACACAGGAGGATACACGTGCTCCTGTGGGGTATTCCCATGTACAACTTCGGCCGTCGAAACAATAACGTTTGCACAATGACCGGTTCCTACACCACAATAATACAAAGTCAATCAAGGCTCGCATCCCTATCTCCGGTACCCCAAGCACTCTTGGTCCACGACCCGGTGGCTTATTGCCACTTCCAACATGTTCCCTTAAATCCTGAAACCAATTACGCTTAGCTACAACTGATAACACTCGCTCGATCTGTAAATCGGACTCTAACACAGCCAACCTGGAGACTCCTCCACAGGTGTACCAATTAAAATACTTTGATCACAGGTGGATAACCCACCTTATGGTTGACATGAGTCCCAAGATCTGGTGACACGATATAATTTCTGCCTCCATGATAAATGGCCCAATGACCATTGTCACCAACAATTCAAATCACGATTGGACTCACTAACAAATCAAATCTTTCTAATACCCCAATCGTGGGTGGCTGGAGCGAAGAGATTCTAGTCGTAGCTGACGACAACAATGTCAGCACCAAAGGTGACCCAAACCATCAGTTTCAGTGGTTGTCCCACAAACATCAAGTGACCAAAACAGCCTTTAGTTCCTTAACATTTTCCAGTAGTGTCACATCATGGACTCGTCACTAGAAAAAGTCCATTGATCACAAAATAACCCCACTCAACTTTCCTTGAGTCATTCCACTTTCATATGTCCGTTGGTTTCTCTGAAACCACACTAATGACGAACCTCAACAAAATCGTGGCAATCGTCAAATCTTAATATTCATCTCCTCACTGAATAATCGCGCTAGGCGACTTCAGCTTTTTTTTTTTTTTTTGGCAGGATGCAACATCTATCATTAACTCTTACGACTCCTCTTCTAGGAGTCTCATAACTCGAACGCTAAGGCCTCGCCTCAGGTTTCTACAACCTCCCTGCCAAACAACCATGGCAGCCTTCCAGGTGTGAATTAACCGTTTCACCACCGAGTACTCACACATAAAGCTCAAACGTTAAACAACGTGAGTTTCCGCTCGATCCCCAACTCAAATCTCAATAAATCAATGGGGAACACATAAACATATATACGTAACGAGCTTACCTTGTTCCTTACAGGAGTTCATAGTGAGGTCGGCGTACTGAGGCATAGTCTTGAAGATTCGATCGTTTATAGGACCACTCGGTCCATATCTCAATCAGGAAGTACTAACTCATATCCTCAATAAACACTAAGCGTCCAAGCATAAAATGCCGATGGATCCGCCGCGGTCGGACCATCACTCTATAGACACTAAGTGATACTAAGTATATGAGGTAGTAACAGGAAACGATAACCTAATGCTCTGATACCATTGACAGGACCCACCCCGGGTTAAACCCCTTTAACCCGAAGTAAATCCTGCGGGGACCACTTCAAGGGAACTTCTTACCGAAACCCCCTTGAAATGGCCAACCCTTCCTACAAACTAACTAAACCGGGTTAGTCAGAGCAGTCTACAGAGATGATTACCCCAAAGAATTTTCGAGCAGCAACGGAATGATTGACTATGCCTCGACTCTCGTACGCGCTCGACCTCCTCTCAAGAACCCTGCAACACTGGGCATTTAAAAACGAAAGGCCCAGGGGAGAAACATTAAAAAAACTGTTAGAGTGAGTGGACGAAAATCAAATATAAAACTCTATTTCTTTTAATGCTCTCCCAAAGATTTATGGATTTAAATAAGATTTATGCATGCCCAAAATTACTAAATTTCCACAAATGCATGATAATATAAACCAATAAGGATTATGGGAAGAGTAATATTCACAAACACAATAAGTCGGGCCTCTCAGACTAGGGTCGGAGCTAAGAGCTCTGGTTGCGCCTTCACGCTATGCTAGCTATATAAAACGGTAATGGACAACCCTTAATATATCCACCCGACATCTCAGGCGTGTCTGTCCTCTCAGACCAGGGTCGGAGCTAAGAGCTCTAGGTAAGTGGTGATGGACAACCCTTAGAATATCCACCTGACATCTCAGGCGTGTCTGTCCTCTCAGACCAGGGTCGGAGCTAAGAGCTCTAGGTAAGTGGTGATGGACAACCCTTAGAATATCCACCTGACATCTCAGGCGTGTCTGTCCTCTCAGACCAGGGTCGGAGCTAAGAGCTCTAGGTAAGTGGTGATGGACAACCCTCATAGTGCACTACGTAGTTTGCCTGACCTCTCAGGCTAGGGTCGGAGCTAAGAGCTCTAGTAGCGCCTTCACGCTACTCTAGCTAGCATAATCATTGGACAACCCATAAAGGAAATTCACAACAATACTTACTCAAATACTCTTCCCAACAATTAAATAAATCTATTCCTCGACATATAAACATAAATCCAAATATAATATCCGAGCACCCGAGGAACTTATCATACTCGAAACAAACATATAAACCATGCAATTATATCAATAATTAGGGCATGCATTCATTAAAATAAAATAATCTGTCCACTCACAGTACTATTTCGACCTTCTTCCCGCTCGGAAAGCTCCTCGAGCGAAACTCACGAACTACCCGCGTAGTCGAGCCCGTCTCACGTCCGACCAGAGACTGTACAACAAATCATCACATTAGTCATACCACAGTTGACTTGGTCTTTTCCTAGTTTGACCAGGAAATCCTATTTGACCACAAGTTGACCGAGTTCCTTTTTATGACATTTTAACCTTTTTGACTTTCTTTCCCGGTTATCGACTCTTAACTCAATTTACCGGAAGTCCGACTCAGCTTCCGAACTTTCCTTTATTACTTTAACTTGACGTTAGGGTGTCACGTATTAATTCGTTGAATTACTATGAACACCCATTCAACCACTTCACCAATACCTTAGGAGTCCTTAAAATAAATCCTTAAACCTTAACCGGCAATAATCGATGGTCAGAATAATATTTAATTATCCGCCAATAATACTAAACTAGAACAATTCCAAAACCTAACCAAAACACCTCCAAAAATTACCAAATTTTAACCATAGACTCCTCACAATATGTACTAATTAATGGGCATGAAAAACTGCCCAAAAAGTGGCGGCACCGCCGCCAGCTCCGCCGCCGACGGCGGCCGCCGGCAGAAATTCCGGCTAAAATTCAGGCGACCTCCGATCGCCACCAAATTTTACCAGTAGCTTCGTCTCATCAATTGGAACAACTTTCTAGTTCAACTCGAAGGCCAATTCGGCCTCTAACTAGGTCAAAAACTCGATGAACAGTAGACCCCGAAAATTACACTACCAAACTTCAAATCCTCAATTCTCCCTACACACTTCAAATCAAGCTACCAAATTCTAGGGGATTGTAGTACACCTAAAACCCATCCTAAACATATAAAGAACTCAACAATTGGTGATCTAAGGAGGGAGAAATTCAATCCCGAAAATCTACTGTACACACCAAGAACAAATCGGAATTTCTCTCGATTTACGGCGAGTTAGGTCGGAAAGCTTACCTAGGATTGAAGTAGACTCGGAGGCCGAGCTTTTGGGACCGGTGCGCCGGCGGTTGGTGGCCGGACGGCGGCGCTAGGGCGGCCGGAAGCTCGGCGCAGTTTTCCGTCGGGGGAGAGGAGAGAGAGCCGGGTGAAAATCTGATTTTTCACCCCGGTAACTCCTATATATAGCCGTTTTACCGCATAGTAACTTTATACTTTTGTTCATAACTTTCTCATACGAACTCCGATTTGAGCGTGCTACGTGTCCATGAACTCGTAACGACGCCCTCTACAACTTTCAAGAAGGAAGTTTTCCCAAATTCTTGACTTAATGAAAAGTCAACTTCACGATCATTGTACGGTTAAACGGTCACTTTAAATGGTAAAAGACCAAAGTAACCAACCGTAAAATAATTCTAGGATCGGGGTGTGACAGTTTGATTACGTGCTCAGGTGATGATTAATCAATTAAAGTTCTCTAATCATACAAACACAGCAAGTTAAGTCTTTTATTCACAATCTAAACATGCATTCTAATCGTTATGTTCAAACAATCACATATAAGAAATCACAAAGAAGAATCACATGATCATGCTTGAAACATAAAACCGCAAAAACAATATATATATTCAATGAATTTTGACAAACACATAGAGTACTCAAAAGCTTACATAGATCCATACCTAAACCTCCTAGAGAAAATCGGCAAAGGTAGGGTGAAATTGGCGAAAGAATGGCTGAACTCTCCGGTGAACAATGGATGCGGCAGCTTTTTGTATCTCTAAGTGTTTAGGGTTTTTGGGTAGAGCTTGGCTCTCTAAATATTACAAAGGTTTAAGACACTAAACTAAGAGCTATACATGTCTATTTATACAGAAAATTTCGAACAAAACCCTAGAGAATTCGGGAGCTTCAAGGAGACACAACCTTTGTTGGACTTGGAATCTTTCTTGGACTTGGTTTCCTCCTTTCTTTCTTTGGACAAGGATTTCGACTTGGACCTTGGATTTCTGATTTCTTGGACTCCTCTACATGTTATTGGATCCATGTAGGCCTCATACACAAGTTCTTGGGCTCATAGGCAGCCGAAATCATGGACAAACTCGGCAAGGACAGACTTTCCCGGTTTGACCGGAAAAGCTCCATACTTAGTTGTTTCGGCTGCCATGATGCATTCTTCGAATCTTCTTCTTCAATGCAGCTTCCCATGACTTCATTAAGCTTCTCTTAAGTCTTTTGACATGCTTGGGAAGGATTTTGGTGAAGAAACATCCTCCCAAACTCGTGTGACAACTTAGGCAGAAACTGCCCAGTTTTGCAGCTTGACCTCCGTCTATTGTTTTGATCATAACTCCTTCATCTGAACTCCAAATGCTACGATTCAAGAAGATCTGAAAACTAGACTTCCGTAGCTTTCCAATGATATATGGCTCGTCCTCAGATTCCTCCTGGATCTTTAGATATGATTTTCCGAAGTTGATGTAGGATTTCTGCTCGCGGGAGAGATTTCTGCTCGCGAGTAAGATTTCATTCGCGGGAGAGTTTCACTAGCGAGACTGACCTCCGGCCATTGTTTCTGGCATAACCTCTTCCTCAGAACTCGGATTGCTGTGATTCCAAAAGATTTAGAAACTAGACATCCACAGCTTTCTATCCATATATGGCACGTTCCCTGGTCCTCCTGGATCGTCCTAGGGAAATTTTTGAAGTTGAGTTATGGTTTCTGGAAATTTCTGCTCGGATCAAAACCTTATGTTTTGGAGTTTCTTCTTTTCCATGGCTTCTTTTGTTGTTCTCCGTGAGTCCAATCTTCATTATTCTTGATATAATATGTCCATATACATGTCATCTACACATTAAACCAAATTCATCAAACGTGACAATGCAAAATGTAAAAATTCATGAAGAGAAATAACCAAGTCTTTGTTCCAAATCGAATTTTCAACACTTAAGCACAATTTTCTGTATAAATGCATGTTTTAGCCATTGCTCTACAGAAAAACCCTTTTTGACTCAAAATAAGTAAAAAAAACATTACTAAGGAATAAACAAGGTACAAATGAGGGTAAAAACATATTAAAAACATAGCGTAAAACGCACTTATCAAACTACCCCACACTTACCCTTTGCTAGTCCCTTAGCAAACTGACTCTAAAACAAAAACAAAACGACTCAAAAATTTCTAATACTTAACAACTAATACCCTTAAATGATTTGTCTCAGATTCTTTAGCATGCATAACTTTCAAGTTTGAACATTCGAATGAAAAGGGCAATTGCAAAGCTTCATAAGCATGTATCATAGCATGAACAAATAAGATATGAGATCATATAGCACAAACATGTATGATAACCGTTCCACCTCACAATGGCATACTCTCTTCTTTTCACTCATCCATGGTATTCACTCAATCGTATATGCAAGGGAAAAGATGATAAGATAACAAATAACTTGCATATTTCAACAAATAAAAGCTCTTTGTGAATAAAATTTCCTGGAAAAACCTCATATAACAACTATGTGCAATAATGGACCAAAACCATATGCTTAACTTATGAGAAAATCTCCACAAATCAAAGTTAGCTCTCTTAAGAATCATGAATTAATCTCAAAAACATGGTTGTGATGGGGCTTGGTTCCATAATGTAGGAATTTTTGGGATAAATGGTGATTTTAAGACGTCACCAAGACTTAGCAAATCTCGCTCCTCCTCATGTCTTTACTTCAAGGGTCAAATTTCTTCATGTTGGACCCATACGTCATTCTTGACTTCTCCCCATATTGTGAACAGGACAAAGGTCATATAAACACTTTTAGACCTTCAAATAATCACTAACTCCAAATTCACAAAACATTACAACACACCATGAAAGAATTTGTGCCTTGAACTTTAATTCTATCCAAATTTTTTTTTTTTTCGGACATATTTCTTTCTTTTTGTTCATACATGGCACATACATTTATAATCATATGGTGTTTTACCCCACACTTGCTCTTTATTACATTGTTCACCCCACACTTGCTTCACAGCATCACGTAATACAGCTCCATTAAAAGTACTTTGCCAAATCTTGATAACAAGGTAAATGTTTAGCTATTCTAAGCAAAGGAATTCTGTTTAAAGGTGATGAAATAAAAGGCTCAATATAAGCTCAAAGGGGTTAAGACTAAGGAGTCCCACGACAGGCATAAAATAGGCATAAGTTTTATTTGGCAATGGTGGTGATCCTAATGAGATTTAATTCAATCATATTCAAAATCAAGACATATTATGATTATAAAGCTTTGAAAATCACATAAGCAAGTTCTAGTAAATTCTAGAGTCCATTAAAAAGCTATAGCACATAGTTATTGAATATGCAAAGAATAATGAGGTTTCAAAAGATGGTGAAATTTTCGAAAAATTTAAGCAAAAATCGGCATATCACTCATGAAAGAGAGTTTTTAGGCTCAAAAGCTCACATAGGTTATGTTGGAACAATCTAATCAAACATGCATACTTCATTATCAATCAAATCTCAAATATTCATACTAATTCACACTATCCATGAAACTTACAATTTCTTAAGATAAATGTTAAACCGTCAATCATGCATTCAAAGATATAGTTCATCATAGACTTTTAAGGGTATATCCTAAGACTCAAAAACAAATAAAAATATTTAAAACAAAAATTAAAAATTAAAAACAAATTTTGAAACAAAAATAAACAAAAGTTTTTTTTTTAAATTACGGAAATTTTAAAAATTGGAAGAAAATTTCGACACAAATTGAAAAAAAAACACACAAATAAAATATGTTACTATGTAACCTCTACCCCACACTTAGAAAATTACATTGTCCTCAATGTAAAATCAAAATAATGTCATAACTTCCTAAGCATGTGTCTAAGTCACATAATAAACATATAAATAAATCAAAATATCAACCATAAAAGTGAAGGGATTAGAAAAATGCAAACTCTCGTTAATGGCTCCTCCACAGCTACGGTTGAAATGAGTTGCCTCTCATGCAACGCTTAATGTTTATAGTCTATCAGCCTAGACTCTTCTCCTTTTTGATTTGATGGCGTCACTATGGTTGTGTCGATGGCTCCTCAAATGACTGGATGTCGACGTCATATTTAGGGAATATAGGATAATAAAGCTTAAGTCGATGACCGTTTACCTTAAACCTATTTCCTGAGGTTGTGCTTTGAATTTCCACTGTACCATAAGGCAATACATTAGTGATAACAAATGGTCCTTGCCAACGAGAACGAAGCTTACCTGGAAAGAGTCTAAGTCGTGAGTTGAACAACAGGACTTGCTGTCCTATTTCGAATGTCTTTCCCCTTATCATGTTGTCATGATACGCTTTCGTTTTTGCTTTGTATGTCATGGCAGATTCATAGGCGTCGTTTCTGATTTCTTCAAGCTCACAGATTTGTAACTTCCTATGTAATCCAGCCTCGTCTTTGGCCATATTGAATTTCTTGACTGCCCACCATGCTTTGTGCTCCAACTCCACTGGAAGATGACATGCCTTGCCATAAACAAGTCTAAATGGCGACATCCCTATTGGCGTCTTGAACGCAGTCCTGTAGGCCCATAGTGCATCGTCTAATCGATCACTCCAATCTTTCCTCGTAGGTCCTACAGTCTTCTCCAATATCTGCTTGACTTCTCTGTTAGATGTCTCAGCCATGCCGCTTGTTTGAGGATGATATGGCGTTGATACTTTATGGGTGACTCCATACTTTTTGAGCAAAGCCTCAATAGTTCGATTGCAGAAATGTGATCCACCATCGCTTATCAAAACTCTTGGCGTTCCAAACCTAGCAAAAATGTTAGTTTTGACAAATTCTGCAACAACTTTAGAATCATTAGACCTGGTGGCTTTTGCTTCCACCCATTTCGACACATAATCTACCGCCAATAAAATATAAAGAAAGCCTTTAGATAAAGGAAAATGACCCATGAAATCAATGCCCCAAACATCAAAAATTTCGACAACTATGATAGGGGTTAAGGGCATTTGATCTCTCTTACCTAAATTACCTGTTCTTTGGCAACGATCACATGAAGCACATGTTGTATAAGCGTCTTTGAATAACGTTGGCCAATAGAAACCGGCTTCCAACACCTTTCTAGCAGTCTTCTTTGGTCCAAAATGTCCTCCACATGCCTCCTTATGGCAAAAATTCAAGATGGATTGATGCTCTTCTTCTGGAACGCAACGTCGAATGACTTGGTCCCCACATTGTCTCCATAAATATGGCGCATCCCATATGTAATGTCGAGCTTCCTTCTTGATTTTGATCCTTGTATGGTTCGGCATAGATGAAGGAAAATTCCTTGTCACAATGTAGTTCACCAAATCGGCATACCAAGGCTCCTTTACTTCTATTCGAAACAATTGTTCATCCGGGAATGATTCGGACATAGGAATGGCATCCTCCTCATGCACAATTCGGCTAAGATGGTCTGCTACAACATTCTCGCATCCTTTCTTATCCTTTATCTCAATGTTGAACTCCTGGAGTAGCAAGATCCATCGAATGAGCCTTGGCTTAGCATCCTTCTTTGTCGTCAAGTACCTTAAAGCTGCATGATCAGAATAAACAACAACTTTAGAATTCAAAAGATAAGATCGAAATTTTTCTAAAGCAAAAATAACAGCTAAAAGTTCTTTTTCAGTGGTAGTATAATTCAGCTGAGAATCATTGAGTGTCCGTGACGCATAGTAAATGACGCAGGGCTTCTTCTCCCTTCTTTGACCTAGCACGGCACCGATGGCATAGTCAGAAGCATCGCACATCAACTCAAATGGCAAATTCCAGTCTGGTGGCGTCATTATTGGTGCAGAAGTAAGCAAATTCTTCAAGTGCACAAACGCATCCTCACACTCTTGAGACCATGAAAATGGCACATCTTTTGGCAACAAGGAAGTAAGTGGTTTTGCCACCAAAGAAAAGTCCTTGATGAACCTCCTATAAAAACCTGCATGGCCAAGAAAAGAACGAACCTCTCTCACCGTTGAAGGTGAGGGTAAGTGATGCATGATATCAATCTTGGCTTTATCAACTTCTATTCCTTTAGTAGAAACAATATGGCCTAAAACTATACCTTGATTTACCATGAAATGACATTTTTCCCAATTGAGTACAAGGTTAGTTTCAACACACCGGTTTAAAATCTTTTCTAAATTCTCAAGACATGCATCGAAATCTTTGCCATAAACACTAAAATCATCCATAAACACTTCAATGATATTTTCGATGTAATCAGAGAAAATATTATACATACAACGTTGAAACGTACCTGGAGCGTTGCACAATCCAAAAGGCATTTGGCGATAAGCAAACGTACCAAAGGGACATGTAAACGTTGTCTTTTCTTGATCATCCGGGTGTATCATGATCTGGTTGTAACCGCTGTAGCCATCTAAGAAGCAGTAGAACTCATGACCGGCAAGTCTCTCCAACATTTGGTCCATGAAAGGCAATGGCATGTGATCCTTGCGTGTTGTTGCATTAAGTCTTCTATAATCGATGCACATGCGATGTCCCGTCACCAAGCGTTGTGGCACTAATTCGTTCTTGTCATTTTCTACCACCGTCACTCCACTCTTCTTTGGCACAACTTGAACTGGTGATATCCACTGACTATCCGAGATCGGGTATATGACACCACAATCTAATAACTTGATCACCTCGTCCTTTACAACCTTCATCATTGGTGGATGCAAACGTCTTTGAGCCTCCCTTGTAGGCTTGGCGCCATCCTCAAGTAGAATTCGATGAACACATTTTGTCGGGCTAATTCCCTTGATGTCTGCCAAAGTCCAGCCAATGGCAGCTGTGTTCCTTTGCAAAACCGCAACTAGCTTGTCTTCTTGTTGCTTTTTCAATGTTGATAATACAATAACCGGTAGAGTGTCATCTTTTCCAAGAAAAACGTACTTCAAATGTGGGGGTAGAGCTTTGAGCTCTAACTTAGGGGCCTGTTTCACAGATGGTAACAACTTATTAGTAGAAATTGGAATTGACAAAGGAGAATACTTATCGTAAAGTGGTTGTGAATCAAGCTCCTTCACAACTTCAAGTATGGACGGCTCCAAATCTTTCAAAGCCTCCTCATCCCGTTCTCCAAACTTGTCAAATCCGAGCCCTCGCTCGATGGCTAATTGCTATGCTTGATGGGTGGTCAGTGCACACGGTGCAACACCACCATACCTCCATTCACTGCCGAATCCTTCCCCATATGCTTCGGCATTGTTGCTTTCTTCATAGTTGAGTTCGGCACTAGGGTGCTTCATGGCATCGAAAATGTTGAATTTGATGATCTCACCATCGAACTCCATTGTCAAATTTCCTCCAGCAACATCGATGTGTGTTCTTGCTGTTCGCATGAAGGGTCTTCCCAACAATAACTGTGTCGAATTTGTAGATGACTCCTCCATTTCTAGCACATAAAAATCAGCAGGGAATATAAGTTGATTAACCTGCACAAGAACATCTTCAACATACCCCTCGGGGTACTTGTTAGAATGATCCGCCAATTGGATCACAACATTATCAGTTTTGAGAGGTCCTAGGTCTAAGGACTTATAAAGATTAAGTGACATAACATTAATTGAAGCTCCTAGATCTAGCATGACATTCTCAAAACAAGTAGAACCAATAACACAAGGGATAGAAAAACTCCCTGGATCCTTCATCTTGGGTGGCATTTTCCTTTGGAGAACGGCAGAAACCGTCTCACTCATTTTGACAACTTGTTTCTCCCTTGTGTGCCTTCTTGTTGTGCAAAGCTCCTTCAAGAACTTAGCAGACTTTGGGATTTGTCGAATGCACTCCAATAAGGATAGATTGACGTTCACTTTTCGAAAAACATCCAACACTTCTTCGTCGGATTTATCCTTTTTGCTCTTAGTGAACCTAGAAGGAAAAGGTAGAGAAGAAGATTGATTAGTATTAACTAAATCACTAGAGTTCGAAATCATACCTTCCTTCGTTGAAGTTGCCGGATCTTTTTCAAGATCCCTCTTTTTCAAGATCCCTCTTTTTCATTGCTTCCAAGTCTGCCTTGCTTGGCTCAGCTTCTTTATTTCGCACGGTGTTTCCTTGATCTTGTCCATGTGTCTCGGCATTGGCATTATGCTCGGCATTCATCCCATGATCGGCATTCATAGGCTCGGCATCATTCATGTGTAGCTCGGCATCTCCTTCTTCATCACTCATGTCCAACACTCCAAGTCCTTTTGTGGTTTTGGGCTTTGAAGGTGGCGACAACAAGGTTTTCCCACTTCTTGTGACAACAACTTGTGCTTGCTCGTTCTTGGGATTCTTGATGACACCTCCTGGCAACCTCCCTTGTTCATTGAATTTCCCCATAAAGTCCACAACTTGCCCCATTTGATTCTTTAATTCCATAATATCTTTCGACATCAAGGCAATGTCCTTGGTGTTGGTTTGAGTTGTGGCCAACAAAGATTGTGTCGAAGTAGCAATGTTCTTGAAGATCTCATCATAATTTTGCTGCCCACTCGGCTGTCCTCCTTGTTGGTAGGGTTGGTATGGCCTTGGCATGAAATTGCCTTGAGGCCGTGCTATGTAAGTACTTGGTTGCTGCCCTTGTGCGTTTGGTTGTGGATTCAGCACGTTACTATTGTTGTTCCAACGAAAGTTTGGATCGTTGGCCCTTGGATTGAAATTCTGAAAGTGTGTTTGAGCCCCTTGACCTTGGAAGTTGCCGAATTGTCCTTGAAAACCGACGGCATTGACATCCTCAAAGTTCGGATTTACTTGAGTGCACTGATCGGATGTATGTCCTTCCATGCTACACACTCCACAGACTTGTATCCCTCTATTCTTGGCTAGGTTCGAAACCATGAGAGTCAACTTACTCAAGTCATCTTTTAGCTCGGCAATGGTACTAGACCCCCATGAATGTATGTCTCATTCACACGCCTTGATGAAAACGAACCAAATTGCTGATTGTTTGTAGCTCGCATTTCCAACAAGTTACTGGCCTCTTCTCTACTTTTCTCCATCAAAGAACCTCCAGCTGCTGAATCTAGAAACTGTCTTTCCATAGGGCGAAGGCCCTCATAAAAGTACTGTAGCAAATGTCTCTCACGTATCCCATGGTTTGGACACGAAGCAACCAATGCCTTATATCTCTCATAATACACTTCGAAAGACTCATCAATGTCTTGCTTGATAGAAGTTATCTCCTTTCTAATTTGCGTCACCCTCGACGAAGGAAAGTACTTGAGGAGAAACCCTTTCATCATAGTGGCCCATGACACAATTCGTCCAGCTGGCACTGCAAAGAACCATTCCCTAGCTTTATCCTCTAATGAAAACGGAAATGCTTTCATTTTGACAAGTTGCATATCAGCTCCTCTAGGGCACATAATGTCACAACAATATTCAAACTGTTGCAAGTGTCGGTTCGGATCCTCTCCACTTAGTCCATGAAATTTCAGCAGTTGGTGGAAGAAACCACCTCTGAGTTCGAAGTCAGCCGTTTTCCCTGTTTCCACAGCAGGATAAGTGACATTTGCTGGCCTGACCCCTGTTCCATTAACTTGGCCGTTTTCTTCCCTGAGTGAAGTCATTCTCAATTCAAATGGCGAGTGTGGTGGTGATGAATTCGGTGTTGAGTGATGAGATATTGATGGTATGTTGATGGCAAGCTCCTCTCGGACACGTATAAGTCGGTTGTTGATGTCTCGTGTCCAAGTGTCAGAACCGCTCATTCACCTACAAAACAGGATGGCACAATTGGCCAAGACCAAGTTAGTAAGTCATAAGCAATTTTGAAAAACAAAACGACACTAACTAAGAAATATGAATAGGTTTCGACAACTAAGATGAAATTAACATAACTTAAATAACACACACACAAACATGACATATCAGAAACACACATAACATATAACTAACCATGGCATCACACAAAACTGTAACGAACATGAAAATTGGACAAAAACACAAACACACACACGACAAACAATATCTCGAGCTCGGCATTCACACATACACACGGCAAACACTGACATTTATCAACAAGGCATAAGTATAGGTTAGAAACACACACGGCATTCATAGTTACATATAGACAAAAATCATGACAAAAACATAATGTGATGATTTCTCACCCTAAAATGTTTTCTACTTGATTTTATTAAACTTTAATTTTCGAGGTACGTGGAGCAGGGAAGACCACTGTGCAATGGACTGATACAGCCCAAGGTAGTGTTATGCTTCGTCCGATATACCTCAAACATTAAAATCAAATTAATTTGAAGTTCATGGCGTCATACATGTCTAAGTAAATTCTAGCGTTTAAAGTGTGGTGATGCTTCGGCCCAAGCATTTGGCTAGTTCGGCAAAGAATTCCACTATAACAATTGGAGAGAATACAATAGAGCTTTATGGCAAAACTCTCGACCACCCAAAACCCCAATGCTATACGTTCTCTGCTGATAGAGAAAGATAGCTCTGCTCTAGGTTAAACGATTTCTCTCTCTCTGCCTCTAGTCATTGACGGCAGCACCTATATATATATATATCTAATCCTAGTTAGGCTAGAATACATGCATACATGGATTTCCTAATTAACCTAGACATAGTATATATCTAATCCTAGTTAGGCTAGAATACATGCATACATGGATTTCCTAATTAACCTAGACATAGTATAGCCCACGTGATCAAGATGGGCTTCCAATGAGTTTTGGTCCATCTTCAAGATAAAGCCAATATTCAATAATCTCCACCTTGGCTTTAACTTGATACAAATCCTCCATAGTAGAAATTCAAACCATTCGCCGCTCCGACATCCCCGTAGGGATCTTCAAACTTTACAAACGCCAATCAAGTCCAAGCAATGCTTGAACTTGCCGAATGGAACTGGCTTTGTCAACATATCTGCAGGATTATCTTCAGTCCCAATCTCATTGTAGTCAATTCCTTCCTTTTGTGCGTAGAATTTAGCTACCAATCTAGCCTTGTACCGTGATCCTTCCTTTTTAGCAAACACCCATTTACAACCAATTGCTCTCTTCCCATGCGGTAACTGAAGGACCTCCCACGTTTTATTCTTGTAAAGAGAGTTCATCTCCTCACCCATAGCTTTCTCCCACTCAACATAATCTGCATGTACGACAGCTTCTTCATAGGTAGTAGGAATTTCTTCTTCAGTAATGGGAAGTGCATAAGTCACCATATCATTAAGCCAAGCTGGCTTTGGAGCATTCCTTTTTCCCTTTCTCGATGCAATAGGTTTGTCTTGTTGTGTAGGCTCTTGCGTTGGAGCCTCTACTTCAACACTCATGTCCTTATTATTAGAATCATCTGACTCAACTGTAGGACTCACTGGATCAACTGGAGTTTCAACAACTTTTCTCTGAACCTCCACCTGCTGCAAGTTCTCTTTGGTCTTTCTCTGCTCTTCAGAAATTTTCTGCTTATTCTGATCAACCATAATTGCTTCATCAAAAGTAACATCTCTGCTCACAACAATTTTCTTCTCATCCGGACACCAAAGCTTGAACCCTTTAACACCATCACTAAATCCCAAGAATATTGCTTTCTTGGCCCTTGGATCAAGCTTGCTTTCTCTGACATGAAAATAAGCAGGACAACCAAAAATATGAAGATAACTATAATCAGTAGCAGGTTTACCAGACCATACCTCCAAGGGAGTTTTACCCTTAATTGCAGAACATGGCAATATATTAATTAGATGACCTGCATATGTGACTGCCTCAGCCCAAAACTCCTTGCCTAAACCAGCATTAGACAACATACATCTGACTTTCTCCAATAAAGTCCTATTCATACGCTCTGCCACCCCGTTCTGCTGCGGTGTCCCTCTAACTGTGAAGTGTCTCACAATGCCCTCATCTTCGCATAATTTGAAGAACGGATCAGATTTATATTCACCACCATTATCTGACCTGAGCCTCTTAATTTTCCGACCGGTCTGAGTCTCAATCATCTTCTTCCACTTCACAAATATATCTAAGACTTCATCTCTATGCTTCATGGTGTACACCCATACTCTTCTAGAGAAGTCATCAACAAAAGAGACATAATAATGCATACCTCCTTTAGATACTGTTTGGGTAGGTCTCCATACATCTGTGTGAACATAGTCTAGAGCTCCTTTAGTCTGATGAACTGCGGTGCCAAATTTAACTCTAGTCTGCTTACCCAAAACACAGTGTTCACAAAATTCCAATTTGCAAGTCTTTGCACCTTTCAATAAGCCTTGCTTCACTAATTTCTGCATTGCTTTCTCACCAGCGTGACCAAGACGCATATGCCATAATCTGGTAGTGTCTTCATCATCTGCAGTCTCAGAAACTGCCGTCTCACTTGTCACAGTACTCCCTTGTAGAAAATACAAGTTTCTTTCTTTAGTACCCTTCATCAAAACAAGTGAACCAGAAACAACTTTAGCAACACCATCTTTCAAAGTAATTGTGTGCCCCTTTGATTCCAAAGTACCCAAGGAGATCAGATTTTTCTTCAAGTTCGGAACATACCGAACATCAGTCAATTTTCTAACAACCCCATCATGCATCTTGAGACGAACTGTACCAATCCCTTTAGTTCTGCAAAGACTATCATCTCCCATAAGAACTACTCCACCATTTAATTCCCTCAAAGAAGAAAACCATTCCCTGTTGGGACACATGTGGTGAGTACAACCCGAATCCATAATCCACTGATTAGAATAATCACGTGTAGGTGAACTTGCTAGAGCCAAATCGATCTCATCATCTTCAAAATCTTCGAAACCGAAGAACAACTCAATGCAAAACCGAAGTCATCATCATCTTCAAATTTTGCCATATTTACTTCAGAACCCTTCTTGTCTCTAGTCTTCAACTTGGGACAATCTTTCTTCCAATGACCCTTTTGACGACAAAAGGCACACTCATCTTTTGCAGGAAATTTAGCTCTTGACTTGGAACGCGACTTACCTCGATTTCCACCAAACTTTCTATCTTCTAATCTGCCTCTTGCAACAAGTACTTGTGCTTCACCACCTGAACCCCTTTGCAACTGCTTCTCCTTCTTCCGACATTCATTATTAATCAATGAATTACACACATCATCAAACTGCACTTCATTCTTTCCATGCAGCAAAGTTGTAATCAAATGCTCATACTCGTCAGGAAGAGAATTAAGCAAACATAAAGCTTTATCCTTGTTTCTGGGTAAACTCGCGGTCCCTTTAGCGGGTTGCACGGTTCCAGAAATAACAAACTTCCTTGGTACTCCCAGTTTTCCTGTGTAAAGAACAAACACGTCAAAGAGGCGTCCCCGGGTTTACCGAGGGAAGCCACTCCGATGCTTAAGTCAGACACTGTCAGCTAAGCAGAAAACTCAAGAATAAATAAGAAGTTGCTTGTCCTCTTACCGGGAGGCATGTGTTGGTATTTATAGTAGCATTAAAGGCAGCATATTTTGTCCTTTTCCAATGTGGGAATACCCTCCCTTGCTTTCCCTTAACTTTACAATGAACTGGGCCCTGACAAAGGACCCAGAGTGGCTTCTCAAACCTGACTGGGCTTTTACCCTGTAAACAGTACTTCAAGCATAATAAACGAAACACATTTAATAATCGACCATACTTACGGGTTATTTCTTGGATTGTAACCCGGTAAAGGTGAAATATTAGGTTCCACCTATAAACAAGTCCCCCAAGTCCTCAGTCAAGGGGTACGCTTGGGTGGGGACTTGAAATCATTTCTTTACCGTGTTACAATGTTAGTAACCAAACCCGGTGTACCCAGTCCCCCAAGTCCGTACGCAAGGGTACCCCGCAGACACGTTCATTTTGAGAATGGGAAACGACGTCTCCGGGTTGTAGTAGGGGAAACTGAAAAGTTTTCAGTTTGAAGTGGGGGGAAACTGAAAAGTTTTTTGGTTCTAGGACGCGGCATGCACGACACGTGGCGATTTTCTCGAAAAACCGAAACGTCCCTTCAGTGCTCGCCTTTAACTGTATAAATAGGGGTTGAGGGTGACAGTTTTGTCTCACCTTGCAAACCGATAACTTTTTCGTGCTTTTTGCTCTCGTTCTCTGTTGTCGCTGTTCTTGTTGGATTCCCAAACTCAAATCGATCGCAAAAGCCCTTCAAACTCTCACAAGTAAGGTACTGTTTCTTCTTGCGTTGTTTTTGAGTGTTTTGGATCGATTTTGTGTACTGTCTCTGGGTTCCAAATTGGGTTTTCTGCGTACTGTGTGATTTTGTCCTTGTGGTCGCCGGGTTATCTGGGGTTCTGACGACGCCCCCGTGTTTTTGTTTCTGCAGATGACAAACCCCGCAATGGACACTCACGTCCCCGAGTTTGCCTCTGTCACTTTCACTGATGGGACCGCTCTCGACCCTCCCGGGTACTCACTGACCCCGGAGGAGATTGTGGAGCTAAGGAGCAACTGGAGAATCCCCGAGTCTGTGGAAATTCGGTCTTTAGAACCCGAGGATCAGTTCTTCGCTCCCGGGGATGGGTGGACGCTATGCCACGAGTACCAGCTACGCTGCGGCCTGTCACTCCCGCTGAAGGTAGAAGTGCAATACCTCTTGGCTGCGAGCAACTTTGCAATCGGGCAAGTTGGCCCGAACATGTGGAGGCAGCTACTAGGGTTGTGCGTTATGTACAAGGTGCTGAAGCAGCAGATGCCCACTTATCACGAGTTACACGCCATGTACCGGGCCGAGTACTCCCGGAAGGCGGGTTTCAGCGGGACCATCCAACTGAAGTCCAAGGCGGTTTTCAAGAAGATCGTCGAGGACCTGCCAACCTCCGTGAGCCGGACCTGGAGGGACAAGAGTTTCTTGGTAAGAAACTTTCAAGACCCGGGACGTGCGCTTCAAGTGCCGGGTGACTTCCAACCACTGATGAGTAAGACCTCCACCTCAGGGTATCTTTCTTTTGTCTGTCCCGGGTTATAATTATGTTATTTGTGTTGCAGATGTCCCAGACATTCCTTTGGAGCCGGTGATGGAGAAGAGGATCCGGCGGATGCTATGGGCCTTCCGGGGTCAGGATGACCGGAGTTCGTACCGGCTTTGTAGGCTGTACGTGTACAGCAGGTGCCGGTTGATGGAGCTCCCAGGTTTGTCTCGTGTCCTTTAAAAATGTTGGTCCAATGCTCGTTTAACCTTGTTTAACGAGTTATGTCTTTTTGTTGCAGCTCTTCTCCCGATGGAGTTCACGAAGCGCAAGAACCCGGGAATATATGACGGCTTCGTGGACAAAGCTGTATGGGCCGGGATCCGGACGCAAGGGACGGATGGCCTAGCCTACGATATCGACTTGACGAGCAAAGCGGCTTTCCTGCGCCCAGACACCGAGCAAGGGGAAACTCGGCAGTTCCACGTTGACGTCTCTCACTACAACGAGGTCCCCGAGTACTTGGCTGAGATTCTCGGGGCAGAAGTCTACCCGGAGGGAGAGGAGGTTGAAGGGACTCCCTCGGAGGCGGACGATAACCCGGTATCTGAAGAACCGGGAACTCAATTCACGTTTGCCGACGAGTTTGAAGAACCGGTGGTGAGCGCGGTTCCCTCGTCTGTGCTCCCGGGCGAGGAGGAAATCTCCGAGGAGGATGACGACGGTGAAGAGGTTGGAGGGTTAGAAAGGGAAATAGGTAGTGAGAACCCGGAGGGGAGTGAGGGGAGTGACGAGGTTCTTGAAGTGGAGCCCCTGCCTTCTCGTAAGCGTACCCGGGAGGCATCCAGCTCGGGGAGGTCCGAGAGGAGGAAAAGAAGGAAGGAGAGAAAGGAGAGGAGGGAGAGAAAGCAGCAGCGGGACACTACTGAAATAATGGAGGAGTTGGCGAGCGCGGGAATGGCGGATGCGGCCATCCAAAGGATGGTAGCGGATTTGAAGAATTGCGCCGCTGACTCCTATGTCCTGGAGCACGAGGACCCGTTGATTGTAGCCCGGAGGACGCAGGAGAAACTGATGCGGGTAAGTGTCTTCTTCCTTAACCCGTTCTTTTTTCCTATTGTTTCTTTGTACTAACCCGTTATTTGTTGTACGTAGGCTGTCAGGTTGTCGTACTTGGCAACTGACCGGCTCATAAGTGAAGGCATCCCCGAGCGAGAGAGAGTGCTCAGGGACGATCTCCGGGCCGCCCGAGACCAGGTGACGGCGAGCGAAGAATGCCTGGCTCGGGTCCGGGAAGACGCAAGCGCATCAGCCGTTGCGTCGTGTGCGGAGTTGACAAAGGCAGAAGAACAAATAGCAGGCTTGGTGGCCAAGATCTCGGAGTTGGAGGGAGTCATCGAGGGTCACCGGGAGGACCGGTGTGCTCAAGACGCCGCCATTGCTCAACTTACTGAACAGAATCAAGCGCTGCAGCAACAAGTGACTTCTGTGGAGCAGCAGAAAGAAGCTTTAGTCCATGCCGTTTCCCTGGCCAAGGACTCCGCCATCGCCGAGTTTTTGGCGAGTCCCGAGTTTGAACTGAAGATGCGGTCGGCAAGGGCTGAGGCTCGAGCCGAAATCGTTAGCGCCGGGATTCGCCAAGGTTGGCTCGACAAGGCCGGGTACGATGGTCACCAAGGTCATACCAGACCTGACGAGGCTGCAGGCACCTCCCGGTCGATTCCTGCCATGGCTGCAAACCCTAGGGTTCCTGCAAACCCGGCTCGGAGTCCCCCGGTTCGTTCTTCAGCAGCCGGGAGAGGTACTTCGCGTGGTGGAATTGTGGGTGGTCCTCGAAACCGGCCACCTCTGCGTAGGGGTCAGTTCATCATACAGCCCCGGGGAGGACGTGGCGGGTCTAGCACTGGCGGGGGTAGGGGGTCGGCAGCGCCATGAACCGGAGCCTTAGGATGTTTTTCATTTCTGTAATAGATTAGTTTACCTGTAGCGGTTTGCTACTTTTTGTAATTGATATTTTTGAAGTAATCAAATTTTACCTTCTCGCAATCCTTCCTGTGCCAAAACACGGTAACCTGATGAACAGTTCAAAAATTTACATATAACCCCGGTTTGCCATGTGAATAAAGATAGTGCTGCTAAGGCTTACTTGTCCGTTAGGACTTCCATGGGCCGCTAAGGCCTCGCGCGAAAATGTCCTTCTATAACACGGGTTTTTTTTTTTTTTTTTTTTTTTGTAAAACAACACGTTAAACTGATGCATAATTTGCAAGTGTTAACAAAATATACACATAGTGCCGGTTCGGCATGTGAATAAAAATAGGGCCGCTAAGGCTTTATGGGTCCGTAAGGACTTTCAAGGACCGCTAGGGCTTTAAGGGTCCGTTAGGACTTCCAACCCGATGCATAACCTGCAAGTGTTGACAAAATTCACATATACAATGCCGGGTTGGCATGTTAACATTATAAAGTGAAAATAGGGCCGGTAAGGCTTTACGGGTCCGTTAGGACTTCCAAGGGTTTCCTGCCAAATAACACGGTAATCTGATGCAAAATATGCAAATGTGACAATTTGCACATATGATGCCGGTTTGGCATGTAAGTAAAAATAGTGCCGCTAAGGCTGTATGGGTCCGTTAAGACTTTCAAAGACTGAAATAAGGCCGTGAAAGGCTTGCAATATTTCAAGTTATGGAGATTACCAGAGATTATCAGAGATTTATCGGAGCTTGCCGAGTTTTGACCATGAAATAAGGCCATGAAAGGCTTGCAATATTTCACGTCATGTAGACCGGAGATTATCGGAGATTATCGAAGAATGGCGAGTTTTGACAGTGAAATAAGGCCGTTAAGGCTTGCAATATTTCACGTCATGTAGACCGGAGATTATCGGAGATTATCGGAGAATGGCGAGTTTTGACAGTGAAATAAGGCCGTTAAGGCTTGCAATATTTCACGTCATGTAGACCGGAGATTATCGGAGAATGGCGAGTTTTGACAGTGAAATAAGGCCGTTAAGGCTTGCAATATTTCACGTCATGTAGACCGGAGATTATCGGAGATTATCGGAGAATGGCGAGTTTTGACAGTGAAATAAGGCCGTTAAGGCTTGCAATATTTCACGTCATGTAGACCGGAGATTATCAGAGAATGGCGATTAAGGCATACAAGTAGGGCCGCTAAAGGCTGCATTCACTTCAACAAACTGTTTAATAAAACATAACCCGGTAGGGGGTTTCATGCATTGTGGGCCTGAAAGGCTTTATATACAACATCATAAACAATAAATTTGGACATTCATAGATAACTCGGTACCTATTTGGGGAAAAGATGCAGATGTTGGGCGTTCCATGGTCGTGGAAGCGTAACTCCATCTGTACCCCGGATGTAAAACGTTGCCGGGCCCACGACTTCAACAATTTCATATGGACCCTCCCATGGAGCTTTGAATCCCGTTGGCTTAGGGATAACCTCCTTCATTACCCAATCCCCGAGTTTGAGTGGGCGCTTAATAACCCGGGAATTGTAGTGTTTAGCCACCTTTTGCTTCTTGTTGATATTTCGGAGATGTGCACGCTCCCGGCGTTCCTCCAGGAGGTCCAAGTTAAGGCGGATGCCTTCGTTGTTGGTTTCCCTGTCAAACAGTTGTACCCGGTCACTCGGGACTTCCATCTCTACCGGGATCACTGCCTCAGAGCCAAAGGTCATAAGAAATGGGCTCTCCCCATTGGCTTCTGTTGGTGTTGTCCTAAGTGCCCACAAAACCTCTGGAAGTTTTTCAGCCCATAAACCCTTTGCGTCCTCCAGCTTCTTCTTCAGAATTTGCTTGATGAGCTTGTTAACAGCTTCAGTTTGTCCATTAGTCTGCGGGTGTGCAGGGGAGGCATATAGCACCTTTGTCCCATTGGAATGTAAGAATTCCCGGAACTCATCATTGTCAAACTGCGTCCCGTTATCTGTGATAAACGTCTCTGGGATTCCAAACCGGCAAAAGACATTGTTCCAAAGGAATTTCTTAACACTCGCGGTTGTGATCCGTGCCAGGGGTTGAGCTTCTATCCACTTGGAATTGTAGTCCACTGAGACAATGGCGTGTTTGAGCTGTCCAGGAGCTGTGGGTAGAGGCCCGATGAAATCAATCCCCCACATGCAAAATGGATATGGAGAAATGATTACTGATAGCGGGACCGATGGGGCACGGGGAAAGCTTGCAAATCGGTGACATTGGAGACAGGAATCTACGACGACTCTGGCATCGTGTTCCAAAGTAGGCCAGTAATATCCCATTCTTAGGGTTTTGAAAGCCAGGTTACGGGCTCCAAAGTGATTTCCACATACCCCGCTATGAAGCGACTGCAAAACCCGGTCTCCTTCCTCGGGTGTAATACACTTCAAATCAGGAAAAGTATGCCCCCGTCGATACAGTTTCCCATCATGGATACTATACTGCGCCGCTCTAACCCGTAGTCGTTTGGCCGCTACCGGGTCCTTAGGTAGGGTTCCATGTTGGATGAAGTTGATGAATTCATCCATCCAAGATGGTGGCGGGTTTGCTTCTACTGCGAAAGTCTCAGAAAAGGAGAGTGAGATGCTTGGTTTTTCCAATGTTTCAACCAGTAAGCCTTTAAACTCTGTATTGGAATCATCCCCTGTTGCAATCCTAGCCAGAGTATCCGCTCTTACATTCTGCTGCCTCGGTATCTGAGTAACCTCAAAGGTGTCAAATTTTTCCAGCAAGAAAGCCGCTAACTTTTGATAGGACGAAAGATGTGCTTCCTTTGCCTGAAACCCGCCGTTAACCTGCTGCACTACCAGTTGTGAATCACTCTGTATGCGGAGATGCCGGGCGCCCATATCTTTAGCGAGTTGAAGCCCTTTGATTAAAGCTTCATACTCAGTCGTGTTGTTTGATGCTTTGAAGTTAAAACGTAGAGCATAATCAAACATGTTACCCTCCGGGTCTACCAATGTAATGCCTGCTCCACATTGCCTCTGATTGACTGATCCATCTACAAATATCTGCCAACTTTCCGGTTCAGCATGTGTAGGAATAGTTTCAGCAACTGATGAATCTGCTGGGATTAACTCGGCAATGAAGTCTGCTGCTGCCTGCCCTTTGATTGTCGTTCGCGGTTTAAAGTGCAAATCATGCTCCCCCAACTCAATTGCTCATTTGACCAGTCTTCCCGAAGTCGCCGGCTTTTGCAGAACCTGCCGTAGCGGTTGGTTGGTGAGCACATGGATAGAATGTGCTTGAAAATAGGGTCTTAACTTCCTTGCTGCTACAACCAAGGCCAGGGCCAGTTTTTCAATATCTGGATAACGAGTTTCAGGATCATTGAATCCCTTTCCAGTGTAATAGACCGGCAGTTCTTCAGACTCTGGCTTTCTTATCAAGGCACAACTGACAGCCGTTTGAGATACCGCCAGGTATAGATAGAGTATTTCCCCCGGGTTAGGTCTGGATAAAGAAGGAACTGACGCCAAGTACTCCTTCAACTTTTCAAAAGCTTGGTTGTGCTCTTCCTGCCATGTAATCCGCTCGCGGTGTTGACTCTTGAGAATTTTGAAGAAGGGGGCACATTTATCTGTTAACCTGGATATAAACCGGGATAAGGCTACCAGCCTGCCAGTAAGTTGCTGAACTTCATTCCTGGTTTTTGGCGGTTGCATGGCCAAGACGGCTTGAATTTTGTCGGGGTTTGCCTCAATTCCCCGAGCGCTGACCATAAACCCGAGAAACTTTCCTCCCGAAACACCGAACACACACTTCTCCGGGTTTAACCTCATCCCCTTGCTCAAGGCAATGTCGATAACGGTCTCCAAGTCATCCGGGTGTTTGCTTGTTTCCCGGCTTTTGACCAGCATATCATCTATATAAACCTCCATAGTATCCCCGAGTTGGTTTGCAAACATGCCCACTACGAGGCGCTGGAACGTGGCTCCTGCATTCCGGAGTCCAAAAGGCATCACTCTGTAATAATACATCCCCTTGTCTGTTGTAAAAGATGTGTGCTGTTGATCCGCGGGATTCATCGGAACTTGGTTAAATCCCGAGTATGCATCTATAAAGCTCAACTGGGGGTGGCCCGCGGTTGAATCCACCAGTTGATCAATCTTTGGGAGGGGAAAACTATCCTTCGAACAAGCCTTATTCAGATCTGTGTAGTCGACGCACATCCTCCACTTTCCGTTTGCCTTCTTGACCATCACCACATTGGCCAACCAATCCGGGTATGTTGCATCTTCAATGAACCCGATGTCTTTGAGACGTTTAACTTCAGCTTGAATGGCCTTGTACTTCTCTGCGCAAAATGCACGACGCTTCTGTCTTACCGGTTTAACACCCGGGATAATATTGAGGGAATGCGTCATAACTTCCGGAGAAATCCCGGGCATGTCTGCATATGACCATGCAAACACCTTCTGTTTCCGGGTTAGCAGCTCAATCATTCGGGTTCTGACCTCGGGGTCAAGGCCTGTGCCAATGCAAATCTTCCTCTCCGGGTATTCTTCTGAAATCTGAACCCATTCTGTTGCTTCTATTGGGGCTGGCCGGGGGAATTTGGCAGGATACTTCTGGCTCTTCTTTTGTGCCGTCTTGCTAATGGGCAAAGAATCCGGGTCATCTCTGGGGTCATCGGGTTTGTCAAATGGGGACAAGGAAAAACCGGCCGAAAACATCTCATGCTGGGACTGAGTTGCTATGGCGTTGCATTTGACAGCGGCTTCTTGGTCTCCGCGAATTGTGACCCAACCCCCGGGTGTAGGTACCTTCATAAGCAGCATGTGACCCGCTATAAAACTTTGTAGGCCCCAGAGTGCATCTCTCCCGAGTATGGCATTGTAGGATGATGGGCAGTCCACAATTATGAAGGGAACTACAATTCTTGTGGACCGGTGCCCGGTTCCAACTGTAACCGTTAGCTGATCAGACCCCAACGGTTGAGTTGTCTCACCTGAAAAACTGATCAATGGCTCATGGTTTCTATAGAGTTTATCTCTTCCTCTTTTAAACCCCTTGTAGCAACTGCTGAACATGACGCTGACAGCGGCTCCCGTGTCTATTAGAACCCTTCGAGTTCTCCAATGGTCAATCTGAAGAGTGATAATGAAAGGATCATTGTGATGCATTTTCAGCGTGTCTTCAGACTGAGAAAATGACAAGGTATCCCAAGGAACCAGCTCCTTGCGGCATTCCTGACGAAGCTGTATTATCTCTAACTCTGGGCCTCTTGGGCAGAGTCTTTTGGCCCGATGACCGGACACCCCTTGGGTGGCACCCCTGTGAATCGTCATTATCTCCCCATATACTTCAATCAGGTTGACACCTGTGGCGGGTGACTTATACTGCTGTAATTTGCCGTTCTGGATCATGTACTCAATGGTGTTTCGAAGGGAAAAGCACCGGTCGGTTGTGTGGCCAGACTCGTTGTGATAGGCACAATGTTGCCCGTTGTCCGGCCCTGCTCTTTTGGGAAACTTTCTTTTTGGAGCCGGGGGAACTTCATTCCTATGGCGGTTCCAAATTTCTTCATAGGAGGCAGTCAAGTTGGTCAACACTTCATATCGAGGGATGTAAGTGGTTTTTTCCTCCCGGGCTGGATGTCTTGGGTATGGAGCCTCTCTCGGTTTCTCCCTTGGTCTGTTTGAACTCTTGCCGTGGTATCCCTGGCCACTCTTATTCTGCCCTTCCTTTTTCCATCCATCAGCTCGCTGGCTTGTGAACCCGGTATTCGTCCGGCGTTCCCCGAAGGTGTCGTACTCGGCTTGAGCTTGCCGAGTTACTTCATTAATTAAATCGTCGTAGCACCTGAACCACTGCTTCCTGAGCTCCACCACAAAGCGGGTTGGTTTGAGCGCCTGTAAGAACGCCTCCGATGCTACTGACTCGTCCAAGTGCCCACACTTGGAAGTCGTGGACAGCCAACGGGTTACAAAAATTTTCAAGCTCTCATCATCCCTTTGCTGGACTTTGAATAACGAAGTGGTGCTTCGGTTGGCACTAGACAGCAGGATAAACCGGGACAGGAACCTCTGTGTCAGCTGACCATAGGTTTCTATTGACAAAGCCGGTAACTTGAGGAACCAACTCAATGCCTCCTCACTGAGTGTTTCCTGGAAAGCATGGCATGCTTGGGCATCTGTGAACCGGGTTGAATCCAACTGAGACTGGAACAACTCAAGGTGTGCATACGGGCACCCCGTTCCGGCATATCTCTTAATCTTAAATGGCTTTGCTTCCGGTGGCTTTTTGTCTGCTTGAACCCGTGTGGAGAATGGGCTTGCACGGGTAATAAAGGGTTGGTATTGTTGTGGTCCCGTTCCCGAGTTGAGACGCTGCTCAAGTTGGGTCACAGTTTGTGTCAACTGTAAAAGCAGCTGGGTCTGGGCATCTGCTGGGGGAGGTGGTTGATTTATCAACGGCTCTGGAGGTGGAGGAGGTCCTGTAAGATTGTGATTAACCAAAGGATTGGAGAGATGGATAATTTGTGGATTTGGGTTAGGGTGGGCAGTGGTTGGGAGAATAGCGGGTTGTATGTATGCACTGTCAAGAGTTCGCGGGTTTCCATAACCCGGAGGATTCCCTTCTGGGGTGATGATATCAGCAAGTCTGGCTGACGTCCCCATGGCTTTCGCCCTTTGAGTTAAGGTTGCTTGAAGAAGCCCATGCTCGGCCTGGATAGTTGCCAACTGCTCCCTTACCGTCATTAACTCGGCATGTTCTCGAGTAGATTGCTCCTTTTGAGCGAGAAAGTCCTTTTTCAAGAGCTCGAATGCTGCTGCCAAATCTGTTTGGCCAAACTGGATCCCGGAGGTCCCTGGGTTATCATCCCCTGAGAAATTAAGCCTCCTAGTTGGATCTTGTTCTCCTGCCATTTCCACCGCTCTTCAAAATATTAAGCGGGAGGTCTTGAGTTCGACTCTCAACGAGAGCACCAATTGTTTCCGGGTAAACTCGCGGTCCCTTTAGCGGGTTGCACGGTTCCAGAAATAACAAACTTCCTTGGTACTCCGAGTTTTCCTGTGTAAAGAACAAACACGTCAAAGAGGCGTCCCCGGGTTTACCGAGGGAAGCCACTCCGATGCTTAAGTCAGACACTGTCAGCTAAGCAGAAAACTCAAGAATAAATAAGAAGTTGCGTGTCCTCTTACCGGGAGGCATGTGTTGGTATTTATAGTAGCATTAAAGGCAGCATATTTTGTCCTTTTCCAATGTGGGAATACCCTCCCTTGCTTTCCCTTAACTTTACAATGAACTGGGCCCTGACAAAGGACCCAGAGTGGCTTCTCAAACCTGACTGGGCTTTTACCCTGTAAACAGTACTTCAAGCATAATAAACGAAACACATTTAATAATTGACCATACTTACGGGTTATTTCTTGGATTGTAACCCGGTAAAGGTGAAATATTAGGTTCCACCTATAAACAATCCTCATCATTAATTTGCACATCCAAATTAACCAAATCTGCAAGTATCTTATTGAAATCACTGATGTGTTCAGACATAGAAATACCTTGTCTGTAGTTGAATCGGAAAAGCCTTCTCTTCAGGTGAAAGCGGTTTTCACCACTCTTGATCATGTACTGGTCCTCCAATTTCTTCCACATATCCTTTGCTGAAGTTTCCTTCATGATAAAGAATTTCACACTCTTTGCAAGACATAATCTGATAGAACCACAAACCCACTTATTAATCTGCTTCCACTGCGCCTCGGTCATATCTGCTGGTTTCTCTTCGAGAGCTATATCCAATTCTTGTTGACACAAGACATCCATCATCTCACACTGCCACATACCAAAATTATTTGTTCCATCGAACTTCTCAACTTCAAATTTGGCATTGCCAACAGATGGCTTAGCATGTGTAGACTCTGTCCCTTTCTTCTTCTTATCAACTTCAGCACCTTCACCGTCACTCATGATTCCAATCAATAATCAACTCCCAAATCAGAACAGGCTCTGATACCAGTTTGTTATGCGGAAGCATAAACAAACGACAATATTGATATGGAACAATTTGGATAATCGAAGAACGGTAAAGGAAAAATAGAAGACAAGAACACATGATTTATAGTGGTTCACCCAATCAATGTGATTGAGCTATGTCCACTCTCGAAGCCGGCAAAGAATTCCACTATAACAATTGGAGAGAATACAATAGAGCTTTATGGCAAAACTCTCGACCACCCAAAACCCCAATGCTATGCGTTCTCTGCTGATAGAGAAAGATAGCTCTGCTCTAGGTTAAACTATTTCTCTCTCCCTCTCTCTAGTCATTGACAGCAGCACCTATATATATATATATATCTAATCCTAGTTAGGCTAGAATACATATATCTAATCCTAGTTAGGCTAGAATACATGCATATATAGATTTCCTAATTAACCTAGACATAGTATAGCCCACGTGATCAAGATGGGCTTCCAATGGGTTTTGGTCCACCTTCAAGATAAAGCCAATATTCAATAATAACCTCCACAAGAATCCAGTGATGCATCCTGAAACTTTTATCCATGTTTCACATTGATTCTTAAACTTAAAACTAAAACTAAAACGACACTTAACCCACAAAATGTATCATTAGAGTCATTAGTTGGCATTTCAGTAACTTCTAAACTTATTCTTTAGCATAGTCGCCATACTTGTATATCGGAAAGTTGTAACCTACATTACTTTCCCTGTTATTATAGTCTTCTTCATCGTCCCAACCAAACGTAAAAGCTAATTCTACAAATATCACAGAGCATAACACAACCCATAATGCTTACACTGGCTTCAAGACCATTGAAAGCCACACGAGCCTCCTCTGGTGAAGCCATAGTCACAAACGCCAATCCCCTGTTTCTGCTCTTGCTATACACAGCCAGCTTAACCAAAGCGAATCACAAAAACACTAATCAGTAAACCAAAACCCATCATAGAAAAACCACTAATTTCTCAATTACCAAAAACTTAGAGACTGTCAAACCTCAACGTCGACGACTGTGCCGTACTTCTCAAACATGGTCCTAATGTCCTCAGGAGTACAAGTCCAAGGCACATTCTGGGCAAGCAATTTTGTATCAGAGAACTCTTCGGTTTCTAGCTCAACGAGAACTGGGTTTTCTTGAATGGCTTCTGTTAGATCCAAAAGTAAAAAGCCCATTTATGGAAAAACAAGTGGACCGATACCTGCGGTCAGGAAGGTCAGAGAGCGCTTAGAAAGTCAAAAGAGCTCGCGAGGAGCACAGTAACGAAATACGCTCGCGAAGGGAGATAGTTTGCTCGCCGAAGGAAACGCGCTCGCGGAAGGGGTTATGTATTAATGAAACACGCTCGCGGAGGAAAAGCGTTCGCAAGAATGTCATAAGAAATAAAGCACGTGGTCATGAGAGGTTAAGTTACCAACAGAAAGCTTAGAGGATTGGGCTTGAAGAGGTTGTCTTGCATTACAAGAAGGATTCTTAACCCTAGCAGTATGGTGTCGTGCCTTGATTCACAAGTAAATATCTACCCTAGTGTTCACTATATAAATGGGTTAAGATACAAGAAGAAGACACAACTACATCTATCAACAAACAGACAACAACTTCGCCATGCGAAAGTCTTCAAGCCTCTCCGGAGCAACCAAGCCTGATCCGTCAGCAACCGTAGCCTGATCCGTCAAGCTGCACAAGGGACTTAATCCGTTAAGTCTGACAGGTTTCAATCCGTTGAAATCTCACTACTCCCCTGTTCAATTCGTTGAGCAGTTTTACTTCCGCAACCAGTTCTGGAGAATCCGTTCGCCAGTTCATATCCTGCATATCTTGATACCCGCTGCTTAGTTTCCTTGCATTCTAAGTAAGATTCGGTCATCCGCAAAGGTTGGAGAAAAATCCTAGAGGGACTTTTCCCTTGTAGGTCTGAAGAGAGAACCTAGCACAGAGGAAGAAGATCGGCGTCTGTCACGGTCGCTGTGAGAAGAAGTCAGAAGAGGGACGCGAGCAGCATCCAACTTCAAGGTTGTACCTGACCCAAAGGTACTGGCACGCCTAGCACAAATATACAAGCCGATTGTTTGAAGGACTGCAAATTCTACACCAAACAGCTTCTTCCTGGGCTGTGGAGGAGAATTGGAGCACGAAATTCGAGAGCTTTTTTGGGTCCTGATTGCAGAGGTGGTGGGTGTGAGATAAGGAAACAGAGTGAGAATAGAGGCCAGGAAACGGAGAGAGTTGTGGGTTTGTGCTTGGGGAGGTGAAGTGGGTTTTGAAGACAAGGTAGCGAAGCTAGAGGTTGACGAAGCAAAGCCCTCTGGCTTTATTAACATGAAACTCATAGTTGAAAATGAAATAGATCTAAAGTTTAATCTAACAACAATGGAGAAAGATAATAGAGAGAACCTGAAGCAAGTTTTCTAATATTTTCCAAATGAGCAAAACGTCTAGAAGATACTCAGCACTCTGAGTATATATAGTTAAGATCTCATCCACACGTTATTACGAGATAATACGGAAAACAAAATAAAAGAGAGAAAATAAGAGAAATTCACCACAACCTAGATGTCAGCTGTCCTCTCACATGATTGAAAGAAAAACAAGGTCAAACGGCATCGTTTTCCCTCCCCCTCAATCTCAGTAATTATTATATCATCTATATAAAGCAAGAGTGCAATCATAACAACAGTAGAATTTCTGATAAAAAGGCTAGGATCAGAATGAGTAGAGTTAAATCCGAGAGCTAGAAGAAAACTTGTGAACTTCTCATTCCAAGCTCTTGGAGCTTGTTTTAATCCATATAGAGATTTCTTCAGCAAGCATACATGATTTGGAAACTTTGGATCTTCAAATCTCTGTGGCTGCTGCATGTAAACTTTTAATTCCCCATGCAAAAATGCATTCTTAACATCTAGTTGCTTTAACTCCCATCTGTTCATAGCTGCAAGAGCTAGGATCAATCTAACTGTACTGTGTCTTACAATAGGACTAAAAGTTTCTTCATAGTCCAAACCTTTTTCTTGACTGTATCCCTGAGCAACTAATCTTGCTTTGAACCTTGAAACTGATCCATCAGGATTTTTCTTTATTTTCTAGATCCATTTACAGCCAACAATATTTTTATTTTGAGGAAAAGGAACCAAATCCCATGTACCTTGATTCTTTAATACTGTGATCTCTTCAAGCATTGCTTCATCCTATTTTGGTTTACCAGTAGCTTTCTTAAAAGTTAAAACAGCTTGGTTCAATCAAATCTGTAGACTGCATAGCAGAAGAAAATCCACTAAAATAGGCAAACTGATCAAAGTTTTCTTGCTGAACAATACAAGAAAATGCACAATAGTCTTCGAAAGTTTTCTTCTTAACAATGCCATTCTTTGCTCTAGTCAGCATGGAGTGTTGATTATAGGCCTGACTTGGATCTTCAACAAATGATAATTCATATGGAAGAGAAGAATGATCTCCACCATTCAAAAACTCATTTCCAGCTACAAGACTTTCACCTGTATTGACATTTACAGTGCTAGTATGTTCAGAAACATAGTGCTCGCGTTCAGTATCACTTGCTGCAATATGAAATTCACTATTATCAATTGTAGTATCATTTCCAACTGTATTATCCACCGTACCATCACTATTAACATGAGCACCATAAAACTCAGTATTAACAACATTGGCACCTCTATCTGACCTCATATTTTGAGCACTGTCAACATTGGCACCTTTATCTGACCTCATATTTTGAGCACTGTCAACATTGGCACCTCTATCTGACTTATCTGAACTCATTAAACTACCCCTCTCAACATGTAAGAACAGAATAAGAATTCAAATGTACACAGAGACTTTGAGAATGCAACTCAATTGTATTCATTATTTGCACTGGCTTATAAAGCCTTCTACATCAGATAAGGATAACAACATCAGCTGAAAGATAGCAACAACTTCAGCTGAATGATCGCAACCTTCCCACGTTCAAGCAGTAACAATAATCATGCCTTGAAAACGTGTAACAACTAAACAGGAATGATTAAAAAAACTATCTAGAGTTCTTGGTAATCAGGACTTATTCTAACAGCATCAAAAACCAGCAACCAGGTCCAACATTTCCTTCCCTAAACTGTATACTGCAAGTAAACAGTTTAAGCAGGAATCACTCCTACTCCAAGCATCTGCCTCAGCTTCACGAATGTATCCAGCTTTAATGGCTTGGTCATGATGTCTGCCACTTGATCTTGTGTACCACAATGTACTAACTTAACCTTATCATCTCGAGTCAGGTTTCTTAGATAATGGAAGCGTACCTCAATGTGTTTGCTGCGTCCATGAAGAACTGGATTCTTGGACAACTGAATTGTTGAGCTGTTGTCACACATAATTGTAATGCATTCTTCTTGAACTCCTCCAAGTTTATCTAGCACCCTCATCATCCATATCCCTTGAGTGGCACATGAGACTGCAGCAATATATTCTGCCTCTGTTGTTGACAAAGTCACTACAGGCTGTTTCTTAGAACTCCAGGAAACTGCTCCTCCACTCATTAAGAAAACAAAACCAGAGGTGCTCTTACGATCATCTATATCCCCTGCATAGTCACTATCTGTATAGACAGTTAATTTTGCATGACCTCCTCGTCTGTAGGAAATGCCAAACTCCATCGTACTCTTTAGGTACCTGAGTACTCGCTTCACCACTTGAAAGTGCATCTCAGAGGGAGCTGCCATATATCTGCTGGCAAGACACACAACAAACATCAAGTCTGGTCTCGTCACTGTTAGGTACATCAGACTACCTATCATCTGTTTGTAGGCAGTGATGTCCACCTTGGCTCCTCCTTCATCCTTTGATAGCTTTACTCCTGGAACAATGGGATTGTTTACCCCATTGCTTTTGTCCATTCCAAACCTCTCTAATAGCTCTTTTGCAAACTTCCTCTGACTAATGCAGATTCCTTCTGAGTTCTGTATAACTTCTACACCAAGGAAGTACCTCATTTTACCAAGGTCTGTCATATCGAATTCTGACTTCATGGACTTCTTGAACTTGACAAACATTTCTTCACAATTTCCAGTAAATATTAAGTCATCTACATAAAGACTTACTATCAAAACTTTATCTCCAACTCCAGATTTGATGAACAAAGTGTGCTCAAAGTCACATTTTTCGAACCCCTCCTTGATGAAGTAGCTCTCTATTCTGCTGAACCAGGCTCTGGGAGCTTGTTTGAGTCCGTATAGAGCTTTCTAGAGTCTGTACACCTTTCCTTCTTCTCCATTCTTCACAAAACCTTGGGGTTGATCAACATAGACAACCTCACTGAGCTCACCATGTAGGAATGCGCTTTTTACATCCAGTTGGTAGATGCTCCAGTTCTTTTGAGCAGCCACTGCCATAATCATTCTGATGGTGTCCCATCTAGCTACTGGTGTGTATACTTCAGTGTAATCAATACCAAACCTCTGAGAGTAGCCTTTTGCGACCAGTCTCGCCTTGCATTTATCCACCTCCCCATATTCATTGTACTTTGTTTTGAAGACCCATTTGACACCAATAGTCTTCATGCCTCTAGGTAATTCTATGAGTTCCCAGGTTTGATTCCTTTCTATAGCTTCAAGTTTAAGTTTCATAGCCTCCCTCCACTTCGGAAGTCTCACTGCCTCCTCGTATGTCTGTGGATCCTCACTTTCAGAAATTACTTGATACACCTGGACTGCATCACTATCCTCATCAGATAACCCTAGTCCCTCTCCAGAAACATAGTCTCCGAGATAGGTAGGAAGCCTGTTTTCCCTTCTTGGTCTCCCTTCCTCTTCTTCACTGGAACTTTGTGTGTTAGCTGAACTGTGTGAGTTCCCTTGATCACCAGATGCACTGTCTTCATCCTCCAGGTTATCTCCATTGACACCATTCTCACAGTCCTCCCAAACAAGCTCATCTGTCTTCATTTCTTCACTACTCCTTCCCCAATCCCAAGTCTCAGTCTCCTCAAAGATCACATCACGACTGATTATGATCTTCTTAGAGATAGGATTGTACATTCTAAAAGCCTTGGATTCTTCGCTTACTCCAAGAAATACACACTTGCAGCTCTTGTCATCCAGCTTCGTCCTTTTAGCCTCTGGAATGTGTACGTGACCAATACAACCAAACACTCGAAAGTGATTGACGTCAGGTTTGATGCCACACCATGCTTCCTCTGGTGTTTTGTTAAGTAGAGCTGTTGTAGGACTTCGGTTGAGCACATAAGTGATCCATTTTACTCCTTCTGCCCAGAACTCTTTTGTCATTTTCTTTTCAGACAGGATGCTACATACAAGATTCATCACGGTTTGATTTCTTCGTTCAGCAACACCGTTTTGCTGGGGAGTATAGGCTGCTGTCAAATGCCTCTTGATTCCTTGTTCCTTACAGAATTCATTGAACTCAGTAGAAGTAAACTCCCCTCCACGATCTGTTCTTAGGCATACAATGGAGGAACCTGTTTCTTTTTCAACAAATGCTTTGAAATACTTAAACACAGTAAAAGCTTCTGACTTCATAGTGATTAAGTAACTCCACATTTTCCTACTATGATCATCAATGAAGCTAAGAAGATACCTCTTCTGACTGTTAGAGATTGGAGTGATTGGTCCGCAGATGTCAGCGTGTATCAATTGCAGATTGTGTGAAGCCCTCCACACACTTTTCTTTGGAAATGATTCCCTCTTTTGTTTTCCCACCAGACAATTCTCGCAAACTTTGTTCGAAGCTCCAACTTGAGGTAGACCGGTCACCATCTTTTTGTAGCTTAAGGTTCTGAAACTTTTATAATTGAGGTGACCATATCGGCAATGCCATAGATGTGCAACATCATCTGAGACTGCTTGCAGACATGTGAAACCTTCTGTGGGTATCATTTGTGCTATGAGCACAAACATACGATTGGCACTCATTGGAGTTTGAATGATGAGCCCTTTAGTAGGATGATATACCTTGCAGGTATCATCTTGAATCAGAACAGCCAGCTTCTTCTCTTGCAATTGACCTATACTGAGTAGGTTATTACCTAATTCAGGAACGTAATAAACATCGCTTATTACCTGGACAAGCCCATCCACTTTCATCTTGATGTTGCCCTTGCCTTTCACAGCCATCCTGGTGTTGTTTCCCAATCTGACTGAATGTCGAAATTCCTCATCAATTTCACAGAACCATTTCTTCTTCCCTGTCATGTGGTTGCTACAGCCACTGTCTAGAAACCATATGTCTTCCATGTTAGAGCCATGAAGCTCTACGTGAGCCATTAATAGAAGCTCTTCTTCCTCATCAAGTTCCGCATAATTAACCCTTTTCTCCCAGCTAGGGCATTCATATTGGAAGTGCCCTAGCTTGTGGCATTTGAAGCATTCCACCAGAGTCTTGTTAAACCCTAGTCTTCCACGACCTCTTCCTCTACCTCTGATTGCTCCTCCTCCTCTTCCTCTTCCTCTTGCTCCTCCATTATTCATCTCTTCTGAGGATATCTTGAGAACATGCTCCTCTTCAACACTTTTCTTCTTTCGAAACTTCTGTTCATGGACCAGAAGTGAGCTTCGGAGTTGGTTCAACGAGAGACTCGTGATGTTCTTTGATTCCTCAATGGAACATACCACGAAGTTCCAGCTTTCAGGAAGTGTGCGTAGGATTTTCTCCACGATCTTGGCATCTTCCATCCATTCTCCTAGATTGCTCATATTGTTGCAAACTAACACTACCCTTGAGAAATAATCAGTAATGGACTCACTGTTTGTCATTTCTAGCACCTCGAATTCCCTCCGGAGTGTCTGTAGTTGCACATTCTTCACCTTCTCATCTCCTTGGAATCTCGTCTTCATTGAGTCCCAGAGCTGTTTGGCTGTATTCTTCTGGGTTATTGTCTTCAGGGTTGTTTTGTCTATGGCCTGGAAGAGGTAATTCTTTACCTTCAGGTCCTTCAGTCTCAAGTCTGCAAGTTGTGCCCTCTGAGCCCCAGTCAAGATCTCTCCACTAGCTGGTTCTGTGTATCCAGTCTCCACCAGATGCCACCACTCCTTGGATCGTAGCAAATTCTCCATCAGCATCTCCCAGTACTCGTAGTCACCATCGAACTTAGGAATACTCAATGCAGAGTCCTTCTCTGCTGCCATTCTCACTCTCTGTTTCTCTCTTCTCCTTTCTATTGTGTTTAGGCACACACACACAGACACTCAGATCAGGCCCCGATTGGGGCTCTGATACCACTTGTAAGAACAGAATAAGAATTCAAATGTACACAGAGACTTTGAGAATGCAACTCAATTGTATTCATTATTTGCACTGGCTTATAAAGCCTTCTACATCAGATAAGGATAACAACATCAGCTGAAAGATAGCAACAACTTCAGCTGAATGATCGCAACCTTCCCACGTTCAAGCAGTAACAATAATCATGCCTTGAAAACGTGTAACAACTAAACAGGAATGATTAAAAAAACTATCTAGAGTTCCTGGTAATCAGGACTTATTCTAACAGCATCAAAAACCAGCAACCAGGTCCAACACAACAGTCACAAACTGAGGACCAAGTTGTGAATGTTGTGGAATAATATGTCTGGAAGTAGAAAAGTGGGAGAAGAACAAGATTGAGAACCCGAAGCAAGCAGATGATAAGGAAAGATGGTTTCATCATAAACTACACGCCAAGACATCCAAAGCTTATTCAAAGCAATACTATAGCAGAAAACCCCCTTATACCCTAAAGCATAACCAAATAACACACACTGAACAGACCTTTGCTCAAGCTTATTCTTGACATAAGGTCTAAGATATGGATAACATGCTGAACCAAAAATTCTCATGGAGTGTAAATCTGGGTGAGAACCAAAGAACCTGAAATATGGAGATTCCATACTTAATGATCTGCAAGGCATACGATTAATGAGAAATGCAGCATGAGCAATTGAATGAAACCAAAAAGGTTGAGGAAGTTTGGCTGCAGCAGTGTTATACAGGTTTCCACTATATGCCGATTCTTTTGCTCTGTTATACCATTCTGTTGTAGCGTATAAGGACAGGTAATATGGTGAAGAATGCCTTCAGACTCAAGAAAGGCAGTAAACGCTTTACTCATATATTCTCCTCCACCATCAGTCTGTAAGCATCCAATAGAAAAATGGAACTGGGTATGAACAAATGCATAAAATTTCACAAATGTAGCAAATGTATCCGATTTATTGATCAAAGGGAATATCCACACAAACTTTGTGAAGTCATCTATGAAAGTTACATAGAATCGATATCCTTCAATAGACAAACACGGAGCTGGCCCCCACACATCAGAGTCTGAAAAGGAGCAGTACATTGTGACTTTGAAGCACTAAAAGGTAACCTATGCATCTTTCCTGACAAACAAGAAATGCACAAATGACTTGAAGAATCTGTTGGAGAAGAGATCTTAGAGAAACTGAGCATCCTTGAAACAACTTCAGAAGAGGGATGACCGAGTGGTTGATGCCAAAGAGTGGATTTCACAGCTGAACCAACAAAGGCTGTTGCAGATTTGGAAACTTGTGGAGACTTGAAAAGAAACAATCCATCATAACAGATCTTTCCTTGATACAGAATTGCTCTTGACATTTTGTCCTGCACACATATATCGGTGTCATCCATGACAATAAAACTTTTATTGTCTTTACACAACTTGTTAAAAGACAATAAACTGACTGCCAGACTTGGAACATGAAGAACATTGTTTAGTCAAAAAGTATGAGAAGCAGGAGTAATACTAGCAGAACCAATGTGTTTAATATTTAAACCTTCTCCATTTCCAATGGTGATAGAGTTGGAAGATTCATAAGAAAGAGCAATCTGAAGGTTTCTCAAATCATAAGTCATGTGATGAGTGGCCCCTGTATCACTTATCCATACATTGTTGTTATCTGGTCCAGAAGATGAAGCACCAAAATTACGAGTTGTCGTTCCTGTAATAGCAGCAGGAGGCTCAGCACCCTGATAGGCATAGTTGCTTCTGTGAGAATAATCAAGAGCAGCATGGCCCTTCATACCATAGATTTGACGCACCACAATTGTTTTTGATGGATTTGAATCATCCCTTGAGTAGCAAATTCGAGCAGTATGACCTCTCTTTGAAAACAACTGACATTCAGGTGATACTCCAGAAGATACTCTGTACTCAGCTGAAGAGTGTCTGAAATTTTGTGATGCAGGATTGTTGAAACAGACACTAGCAATATGGCCCTTCCTGTGACAAAAGTTGCACTCAAGATTTGAATAGCAAGCATGAGCAAGATGTCCTCTCTTGCCACAAATAGTACACTCCATAGCACCCTTAAGAAGATTACTACCAGAGTTGGAGGTAGATCCTTTACTCCAAGTTGAATGCTTATCAGCAGAAGCATTCCAAGTGCCTTTGCCTTTATCTCCAGTGTGCCAATTTGAGCCAGCTATAAATTGTTTGAACTATTTCCTCGTGCTGCCATAGCAGACATACTACCATGAATAGTAAATTGAGCATCAATATCACGTTCAGCTGCAAGTAACTGAGCACGAAGATCCTTGAAAGAAATTGCACTGTCTCTAGCACGAATAACTGTCTTGATCATAGAATACTCTTCAGGCAATCCATTTAAGTTAATGACAATCACATCTTCATCTAGCATTGACACTCCCACAGAACTGAGTTGATCCCTAGCATGTTTAATGCGAAGAAGATACTTGTCAATAGTATCACTTCCTTTCTTAATAGTCTGGAGATCAGTCTTTAGTTGCATAATACTAGCCCTTGATTCAGAAGAAAACTTCTCTTGAATAGAAAGCCATGCTTCCCTAGATGATTTACTTCCCACAATGATATCCATGATATCATAATCTAGAGTGGCCATCAATAGACCTAGCAGAGCTTTATCTATTATTTTCCAGTGCTTATAAGCTGCAGTTACTTCACTTGTCACTGAGCCTTCAGTAGAAAGAACATAACGTGGAGGACAAGCTTACGTGGAAATCACAAGTGTTATTCAACCCAAAGAGAATTATAAAACATAAGAAATATCAGTGGCGAAAATAGTTTTCCTAACACTCTCCCCCCATCCCTTACTAGAACTAGTCACATATCAGTCACCATTTGTCACATCCCGATCTCTGAATTATTTTACGGTTGGTTACTTTAGTTTTTTATCATTTGTATTAATTGTTTTACGGTAAGGGGTCATAGAGTTGACTTTTCGTAAGATTGATAATTTGAGAAAACTTTCTTCATGAAAGTCGTAGATGACGTCGATACGAGTTCGTGGACACGTAGCACGCTCAAATTGAAGTTCGTATAAAGAAGTTATGGTCAAAAGAAAATGTTACTATACGGTAAAAAGTCTATATATAGGGGTTTATCCGAAGGGAAATAATAAAAAGGTAGAAAATCAGAAATTTTACTGTAGCAAGTTACTTCGTCATCGGATTTCTCCTCCGTAAAGCGGAGTTAGGGCGCGTGCTTGGTGTCTATTTGAAGCATGTAGTATTGTCTACAAGTTGGTGGTGGTGGTTGGAGCTATCTCGCCATCGATAAGGAGAAATAACGACGAGAAGAAGCGTTATTGACACTGTTCATAATGGCCGGATTTCTCTCTTCTCAGGCCACCAATCCAAGTAACCCAGGTGTGGTTTTGTTGGGCTTGTTAAGTATTATAATCTCTAAGAATTTGGTAGCTCGATTTGGAGTGTGGATGAAGAATCAAAAATTTAAAGTTTTTAGGGTTTAAATTTGGGATTTATATATTTTTACTCGATTGACCTAGTTAGACTAGGAATTGGTCTTCGAGCTGAACTACATAGTTGTTCGGAATGTGGAGAGGGACATTCTGTTAAAATTTGGAAGCGATTGACGGTGGCTGAAATTTGGCTGCCGGCCGTCGCCGGTGGCAGAGATGGCGGTGACGCTGTCACTTTTAGGCAGTTTTTCATGCTAATTAAATAGTATAAAATGAGAGGAGCATATGGTTTAAATTTGGTAATTTTCGAAGGAGTTTTGGATATGTTTTGGAATTATCTAAGATTGGAGAATTTAACGGAATTAAAGACTGGTTATCGGCGTTTGGAAATTAGTACGTTAAACAAGAGAAAGTGAACTAAGGACTCATGAGCTAATTTGATGTCCGGATTGATAATTGATTAAGTTTAAGAGGTTGGACAAGGATAGAGTATCAAACGTTCGTATAAGTTATTGCCTATATTAATTTAATTATTGTGTTGGCATCCGAAACTGAGTAATATCATTGAAATAAGAGTAGACACTACTTCGATGACCTTTCGGAGTTTGTCAGGCTAAGGCCTAAAGTTGTGAGTGAAGTTTCGATTTTAATGGCATGTATGCACTAATGTTTTTATTTAAATATAAGCAACATGAATTTATTCATTATATTGAGCCGGAGGTCCAGGAAGGTAGGTTGCTCCCCTTCGTAAGCCTTTTGTTTATGTCGGCGGAAATTTGAGTTATTTTTATTTTAATGGGAAATTTTCGGATTTATGGTCATTATTATGAAGACATTCGGGGAACCTTACGTGATGCATGTTTTTTTAACAAGGAAGAGTCTTATATGGCTTTTCGGATTTTGTTTTGTTTTTCTTCACCATGAAGGGTCGTTAATATATATTATAAATGACCTTCCACCTAATTAAGGTGGCACGGGGTGGACCCTCACTTAAGGAAGTGACGCAGGATGGATTAGATTGATGACCCCCCATCTAATTAAGGTGGCGCTGGTTGGACCCCCCACTTAAGAAAGTGTGGTGCGGTGGATTAGATTGATGACCCTCCCACCTAATTACGGTGGAGCGGGTGGACACCCCACTTAAGAAAGTGGCGCGGGTGTATTTAGAAGTCTTAGGAGACTTCGAACCTAGCTTGGAAGGCTTATTGTCATGGTGAAACCTTTCTCTATTTTTAATATTGATTTTTAAGCCAATGAGATTGCCAAAATATATTTTGTTTTCTAAATGATTTTTCAGAAAATGCTATGATGCATGAATTTGAGGTTTTCAATGCACAAGATTCTGAGAAATTATAAGTTATGTTTTCGTTCAATTAGTTATTTTGTCCACTCACTCTAACATACGTTTTTTAAAATGCTTTTCAATGGGCTATTCGTTTTCAAATGCCCAGAATTACATGATAGCTGAGGGAAGGTCGTGCGTACAAGAAACAAGATATAGTCAATTAATCCAATGTCACTAGTATGTTTATTTAGGTATTGCTCCCTTATAGATTGCTCTAATTCTTCCAGTATAGTTTAGTTGAATTTGATTGGTGAAACGTAGATAAGATTTGGGGGAGCAGGATGGCTCCATGTGTTGGGGTTGAATTATATTATTTGTGAAAGTCTTTAGTTGGTTTACAGAAAGGGTTGTCCATTTTAAAAGAGTTTCGGTAAAAAAATTCTTTTGAGGTGGACCCCGCATGATTTATTTCAGGTTAAAAAGATTAACCCGAGGTGGGTCTTGACAGCATTGATGACATCCATGAGTCAATCGGGATCAATCCCTAACCATGAATAACGGGTCTATAATCTGGCTATAAACTTTGACACAGAATCAACTACCCTGTTACCATTCCTAGACATAGGATTAAGACCATCAACATTTGCACAAGCTAACAATGTCCTAATCTTTTACACCATCACACCTTTTCTGCAAAACAATCAACTTCTCCATTGCCTCCAAACAGTCTGGTTCAACACTCTCCATCTGCCACCCATTCTGAATAACAAACTCCAACCCTGTGATAACAACAACTAATTCCGCAACATATTGTTTTGAGTCTATGCACTACTTTGTCTACCATAACCATCACCAAATTACCTGAACCATCTGTCACGACAATTCCCACACCAACACAGTTTCAGTTATCTATAACAGAGACGTCACGATCCAATTTAAGTTTACCTGGACTAGGCAGCTTCCAACGATAACTTCTACTCCTATTCACCAAATTGTTGTTTCTTTGACTCTTCACTTGAGTGTCCAGCACACTTTATAATAATAGCACACGCTGCTGATATATAACCTCCAAGGATCAAGGACTCTCACCATGAGTAATCAAATTCTTGTCATTCTAATTGCCCTATAATAAGATTTGTTCGGCGTGAAAATGTATTTTCTTCGAATAACCAAGCTTGAGGGCGTGTCAGAACCTATGGGTCAGATACACCCAATCTTGTTCTCCTTCTAACTTCTCTTCCAAACGACTGTTAAACGGGCGCTGGTCAGGCCGACACTTAGGTTCTTCACATACCTAGTTGAAGAGCAACTAGATTTTTTCTCCTCTTCTCGTGAAGTGGGTGTTCCTACTCAGACCGGTGTGGTTGAGCAGAGCTAAAAATCAGGAGTGCAGGGTGTTTGCTAAAGGATCTCTGACAAACTGTGGATATTTGCTAGAGTTCTCACTCCAACAATGGTTTTTACGGGTATTCGCCTACGGATAGGGCTTTACGGAGCGGTGGTGGACTGTTCGCTCACGGATGAGGCTTGGTGAGTAGAAACGGGTAGTGCTCACGGATGAGGCTTTAGTGAGGTAGCACAGGATAATGCCGACGGGTCAGTCTTTGGTGAGTAGCAGCAGGTAATGCCTACAGATAGGGCTTTGGTGAACAAAAAGACTCGAGAAATATTTCTGGTAGAGGTGCTCCGGAGAGGCTTGTTTTGCAGTGTGCAAAAGTTGTGTTGAATCGTTGAGATGTTATCTTTGTCTCTGTATCTTGACCCATTTATAAAGTGAACACTAGGGTTTGTTCTTTCTTGCGAATCAAGACATATCAAATCTTCTTCAGATCTTTAGAGGATTCCTTAAGCAACCGCAAATCCTTGCCAAACATGACTTCAAATGGAAATAGAATCGGTCCAATGGGCTCGAGGAGTCAGCATTCGTCAAGAAATATTATTTTGGCCCAAACATAGCCCCCTAGGTCTTGAAGGAGAAGCCATGCGTCTTGACTGAAAAGACATATAGTCCTCATGCATCATTCATACCGGCGAAAGCCACTCACTGACTCAACTAACAAACACTAATTTCAAACGTAGGTCTTGACTCTTGAAGCTTCGACATTAATGAACAGTAGCTAGGTAGCCCATATAGCAGCACAATTAATCACTAACATGATAATCATGTAATCAACTTGAATACCTTGCCTTCGAAGATGATGAAACACGTTCTGACGAAAACATGCCTTAAGCTCACGTTGACCAACTGAATGCAGATAAAAAGCCCCCTATGCTTAATTAAACATGGTAGCAAGACCACAAGCATTGGTCTTGATGATAATTGATGGCAATGAACCAAGAAAACTTAGCCCCAAGGTAGGCACACTTGTACTTCCCTCTAGATGAATAAGAAGAGCTTTAACCAACCACTTACTGGTTGTTTAATAATTTGACGTTGTCCTTCAACATCACAGCCTCCAAGATGAACCAACTCCCTTAAAAAGAACTTTAAAGAAGACTAGAAAACCACCCCCAAAGGAAAATATTTGCGTTAATACCGGTATTGATGTGTGCGTGCATACTCTCCTTTATTTACATATTTTTACCAATGTAAATCATAATCTTAGCCGTTCAAATATTTAATTAACCAATCAAGATCACATATGCAAAAAATCAATTTGGAAAATGATCGTTTACTTAATCAAATGCTTCAATCAAATGTACAGTTATGGTGAAAGTTAGCAGCCCCATGAACTGCCGTCCATTTGATTGATGCATTTGGTTGAACAAACGATATTTTTTCAAATTGATTTTTTGTAGAGATGATCTTGATTAGTTAATTAAACTTTTGGAACAATTAAGATTATAATTTACATTGTTAGAAGTATATAAATAAAGAAGAGTATGCATGCACGCGTCAATACCGGTATTGACGCAAGTATTTCCCACCCCCAAAATAAACTTCATCAAAAAACTGATGACATTTTTGCTGCTTAGGAGGCCAACTTTAGGTATGATTTACACTATGCTCGAATGATGATTCTGATCGGTTCTTGGCTTCATAATATAGTACAATATATGTAATTAAAGGATTGATAAAGCGAACGGCCAAAGAAGCCCAGGAAGATGGCGCGAAACGTCTCCCAAAATAGCCTTAAGAAAACTATTTTCTGTAAATTCAACTTTTTCTTATTATTAGGTCGACTTGAAGATCTTTTACCTTGAGCTTCCCATCGTATTTCTTGATGATTCTTGATTCTAAAATGCTCTGTAACATCCCAACTTGATGTATAAACGATAACCACAGTGATAGGTACATGTTAAGATGAAAAAACAAGGCCACCAAAACTCATTGCAGTGCAGTTTTTCTAGAATGGCTGCTTCAAGATGTCAACTTGTAGACTTCGTAACTCACTCCTCAAAGCAGCGAATACATGATTCTTTTTCCTACTTGTAGTCCAATATACTAGCTTCAAGGTGGTGTATGGCGAACAAAACTTCAACTCTTGCAAGGATGCGCGAATGAGCAATGAAAATGCCAAAAAATAAGCCAAATCTGAAATTTTCAGATTTTTCTATTTGAAGGAGCTGACTTGGTTGATGATTTCCATAGGCTTCACTTGTAACTTCTGAGTAATGGAGCAGCCAAACATGTTCCTTAGCATCAGTAGTACATGTGTGAATCCATGGATGCTTGACAACGTACCTTGAGATACCAAGTTTTCTTGAGTCTTTGACAACTTTTTTGCTGCTACAAATATTTTAAAGTAATAGGCCACAGGTGTTGACCTTAAATTATAGTGATCAACCTCAAAACAGATTGATTAAATAGACTTCAAAATCATATATTGATTTTGAAGAACATGGGTTGGTTCAAGAAGTAAATGAACATTGAAACTCCAAATGTTTCAAAATTTTAAAAATGTGCTCCAAGAATTCGCACAGAATATGTATAGTGTAGCCCCCCAGTTTAATTGAGTCCAATGAATGTAGTGAGAGTAGGCTTCTTAAACTGATCTTGCATGCTTCCGGAATAAGCTTCTCTTATAGAACATGATGTAGAGAATTGTGCTACATATGTAAAGTTGAAACTTACTTTTCGGTATGTTTGCGCTAATTTGGTTCCATGAATGAGAATTACAAGCCTTCTTGTGGTGATCAGACAAAAATAGACTTGTGTTGTAACTGTGAACGTCATGTCAAACCATATGTCTGGTCTTCTTATATTATTGTTATCAACTCTGTGTACATTCTCAAAAGATATCAAAGCGTCATCTAAACTCCTTCTGGAAAATGTCAAAATTTCTATTTTTGTATCAGCTCCATACTCATAATGCACTCACAAAACAAGTCAAAAAGTTATTTGTAATTGACACGACGATATATAGGTCACAACTTGCAGCCTCCAGTATGGGCTTGATTATAAGAAAAGGTTGCTGGTCTGCTTCTTCATTGTGGTAGCAAATGCTATAGGACTAGTTATAAATTGATTCTTACTCCATGAAAGAAACCCTTAAGAAAGGTGCAGACTCCCTTCCACCATCTTGTTGTAGTTGTAACATTAAACACACAATGACTTCTTTGAAGATCTTTGCTGCCAACATGAGGTTGGAAGCCCCCCAGTATAGTAGAACCTTCAGCGAATGACTGCTGTAAAGTCTGTGAACCCCAATACTGGTTTCAAGACTATTCTTCATATGAGGTAAATTCATGAAGGCACCTTGGACTTTGAATTACTCTTAGCATGATCATGTTGGTGCTTCTTCTTTGAACCTTTTGGTATATATACAGCAACACACATTTACTGCTGCTAGATGGATATCTGCTGTGCATGAAGCTTTATGAATACCAAAAAAGTTAATTCTCCTATGATCACAAACTTGGCTAGTAAGCTGGTCTAATATTCTTTCTTTCTCAAACTATAGTCATGCATGCAATTATACAATGTTTGCAAGTCTCCATTGATGTATGACACATGAGATATGCTAAGAAATATGGTACTAGTGCCTCTTCCATCTATATTCATGCATCATTACTCAACAAACTCGAGTGAACGTATGTCATACCTTCACTGCATTTTAGCTTCAATGCTCAGTTCCCCTTCACTGTTTAGGAATGTTCTAGGACACCATTATGCATAAGGCTCTTTTCTTAAATCCATTTTTCGGACAGTAATTTGGCATAATCAATAGAAATCTTGTCCTCCTGGCAGCTCCTTCTAGTAATCATCTCATCTCAAGTGGGATCATTCTTATGGATATATCAATCCCTACACACACCACTCAGAACCACCATGTACCAAGTTATACTAATCTACTTACAATATTCAACGAATGAAGTAGCTCTGAATGATCTCATTATGTTAAAGCGTGCTAATAATCTCCTCGAATTTATAGCCACAAGTCTTCGCTTAATAAAGGAGCTGTTGTCCATCTTTATCTCTTCAGGTGTAAGGAACTTAATCATGCCATTGTATTCGCATAACAACTTCATTGGAGGTCATAGGTGTTGGCCTTAAAATACCAAGATAGTACCAAAACTCTGTGCACAAGAATTCAAAATTTCAGAGTAGCTGATTTCTGTCCCTATGTGCCCCTTAGTTTTGGATCCGAAGTTGGCAAATGAATGAGAGCAAAACTTGATTCAAGCCCCTCATGTATGTAAGCATGAATATAGAGCATTCCTGTGTGCATTCGTCAAGCTATTAGTGTATGCAAGTTCGTTCGCCGTAGTCACAAACACAAGACACAGATTTTCGGTCATTCTGACCTTCGGGTACTCAAACTGCCATAACTTCTTCCTGGAATGTCGAAATTGCAAACCGCAAATACTGTTGGAAAGTAGACATCCAAGGCTTTTCGTGCATATGAAGTTTGCCTTATAATTCTTCCTGGATCTTCCCAGTTTATTCTATGAAGTTGCAACACAGATGCTGCTGCAAATTTGCTAAACTGCACTCTTGCTCCAAATCTTCTTTTGTCTTGCGCTTCATGGCAGTAGGGCAGTAATTTCATGACACATGGATTGTCTCTTGTATCTAAGACCTTAGAAATAGATCTTTGATATTATATGACATAATTCAAACCTCTGTCAGGTAAGAACATTGTCTTGCATTTCAGCAAAACACAGAATCTCTTTTTGTATTTTTATTTTTTCAATGCAAGAATTGGAATGAAACTAAAAAGGCAAAAACTTAAAGTGAATGAAACTCAACATGATTAGTTAACCTTCGTATGGTCACGGGGGAGGTCACCAATGCTTCACTCCAAGCCTTGACGTCTCAATATTTGCAGCATGAGATTCTTTTCGGCGAGAAACTCCATGTATTGAACAAAGATATTTAGTGTCATCTACTTGAAAACTCTGAAGTGACTGCTCATAGGGTCTGCTGCATAGCCCCCCATGCATCTTCATAATTTGACAAAGTATGATCATCAATTGCACCATCACGGATGGCTCGGTATGGAAATCCTCCTTGTCGCCGACTACCATATTGTGGTGCATGGTATGTACAGTTACAGCCACCAATTGGCTTTCATAATAAACCACTTGCTGGTTTATATCTTTAATACCAAGAGACTCCAAGTAATTGAACTTCTCTGCTTTAGACTTGATGATTTTAGAGTCAAGAGTCAACCTGTAGTCATCATCATATTCGTCGTAGGTTGTCTCTGTGTTAAAATAACAATCACCACATATTGGTGACTTAAATTCTTCCTCATACATAGGCATATTCCTTTTATAAACATCATTGAGGACCATTTGTTCGGCTTGACATGTGTCCATATATACAGTATCATGCGCGAACGGAATGACTTCGCCTCTGGAGCAGTTTTGTTGGTTGTTGACTTCGTCTCTGTGCTCCTCATGAGATTCACCACAAATTGGCAAATCAATTTTTTCTGACATGATCAGAGAAAAGATTTCACCACTAGATTGATCAAAAACTGATTCAACCTCTTTGGCGAGAGTATCTTCGTCAGCTTTAGGTTCTACTTCTTGGGATTGTATAACCTCTTGGTTAGTATTGCAAACATCATGGTTTGCTTCATCTTGTAGCTTTGTTGTCTTCTCATTGGCTGCTTTAATTTCTTGGTTATGCCCATGGAAGCATTTATCCGGTCCGCGGTTGCATTGATCTTCTCAATTTGCTCAATGATAACGTTCAATTTTCGCTTCAACTCGTCGTCCATGATCAACTCACTACAGCTAGTTGACTGGTAATCATCCGAAACGTGAAATCGTTTCTTCTACAATCCTGACACGTTATGTCCTATCGGGCGTGCCAAATATTCGGCGTGAAAATGTATTTTCTTCGAACAACCAAGTTTGAGGGCGTACCCGTACCTATGAGTCAGGTACAACCTTGATCTTGATGCTTGTTCGCCTTCTGACTTCTCTTCAAACGATTGTAGTACGGGCGTTGGTCAGGCCGGCACTTAGGTTCTTCACAGACATAGCTGAAGAGCAACTAGGATTTTCCTCATCTTCTCGCGAAGTGGACGTTCCTACTCAGACCGGTGTGGTTGAGCAGAGCTAAAAAACAGGAGTGCAGTGCGTTCACCAAAGGATCTCTGACAAACTATGGATATTTGCTAGAATTCTCACTCCAACAATGGTTTTTACGGGTATTCACCTACGGATAGGGCTTTATGAAGTGGTGGTGGACTGTTTGCTCACGGATGAGGCTTGGTGAGTAGAAGCGGGTAGTGCTCACGGATGAGGCTTTGGTGAGGTAGCAGCGGATACTGCCGACGGGTCGGGCTTTGGTGAGTAGCAGTGGAGAATGCCTACAGATAGAGCTTTAATGAACAAAAAGACTCTAGGAATCTTTCTGGTAGAGGTGCTCCGGAGAGGCTTATTTTGCAATGTGCAAAAGTTGTGTTGAATCGTTGAGATGTTATCTTTGTCTCTGTATCTTGACCCCTTTATATAGTGAACACTAGGGTTTGTTCTTTCTTGTGGATCAAGGCATATCAAATCTTCTTCGGATCTTCGAAGGATTCCTTAAGCAACCGCAAATCCTTGCCAAACATGACTTTAAATGGAAAGATAATCTTTACAATTACTTAGACCGCAAGAATCGGTCCAATAGGCTCGAGAAGTCAGCATTCGCCAAGAAATATTATTTTGGCCGAAACAAGATTACCAACAACTTCACTTCATCCACAAATAGAACTGAAAAAGCATGGTCAAAGAAACGAGAAAAGATCACCATCATACCTGGATCCAATTTTGACATAAAACACGCATTCTCCAACACCACTACATTCACTGGACATGAGAATGTCGCGTGCAAAGGCGTTTCCTCAGACAACCGGCAGCTCGGACACGTAGGGTTGTTCACAATATATTTGTGGCACAACACCATCATTCATAGAAAAAACCCCTTTGAACATCTCCAATGAAAATGATTCATCTTCCGTGACACCTTCAACTTTCTCAAGTGCTTCCAATGATCAAATACATACGTGGGCAGTTGACGACTCTCCTTCATAGCTAACCACACTATGCACTCTTAACATAAAAATTCCCATTGACATGATAAGTTGTATAAGTAAGAGGAATCGACATAATAGCTTCCATCTCTTAGGAAGAACATATCTGAACAAGCCGCTCGGTATCCCAAACTCCTAACACCGAGATTAGCCCACTGACAGTCATATTCACATCAAAACCAATCTTCCAGGCCACCCTAAATTTTGGATTTCTCAAGAACCAAGAACCTAGAAGACCCGAATACTTCTACCATCACTCACCAGACATCTCAATCCCGGCATTAACATATCATTTCCCCATTGTTATACAATATTGATTAAACTAGCAAATATTTTAAATTAATTAATGGGGTCGGAAAAAACGCACTTCGACATGCACGTTAGCACGTAGTATATATATATACACACACACGGCCGTCCATTTTTTATACCAAATTCCACAAACATACGACAAAAGAGAGAGTGGTGGGTGTGGTGGTTTTTTATTGTTTTTTAATTAAATTGTATGAGAGAAAATTACATTTTTAATAATAATAATAATCATAATCATAATAATTATAAAGAAAAGGAAATTGAATCATTCTAAACCTAAATAATTATGTTGATCAATATTGATTGTTCAGGGTTTATATTCAATTCTATCATTTTTTTCAAAATAGTAATTTTTGAGGTGCATATGAATATTGTTATGTGGATAGGTTTGATTTCGAATGTAAGTTGGGTTTGGTTCGGGTTTACGATTTAGGGTTAGGATTTCAGGTTTAGGGATTAGGGTTTAGGGGCTGTGCTATTTTATCCGAATTTTAGGGATTTGTTATACAATATTAATCGAACTAGCAAAAAAATCATATTAATTAATCGAACCAGAAAAATGCATTTCAACACGCGCGCTAGTCCATGCGCGAAGGCTAGTGTGTGTGTGTGTGTGTGTGTGTATAGAGGGAGGATGTGAGGCAGACGTCCGCACTTCTCCTTAAACTATGGACGTCCCTATTTTTGCTCCTATCAAGCACCGACGTCAGCTCTCCTCCACCTGAGATGACATCAGCGACGTCTCAACAACATCTCCGACATCCCAGCAACATCTTTGGCATCCCAGCAGCAACCTCCACCCAAAACTTCATACAAGATCTGTCTCGCCGGAAAACTGAAATTCAACGGACTCACCAGGAAGAAAAAGTGATCGAGGATGCCTCTCGTGTTCTCTCGTGTAGAGGAGAGCCGTCGCCGGCACTTAATCGAAACAAAAACATGGACGTCTGCAGTTTAAGGAGTGCGGACATCCACCTCATATATATATATATATATATGTGTGTGTGTGTGTGTGTGTGTGTGTGTGTGTGTGTGTGTTTAGCGTGAAAATGGATTTTCTTCGAACAACCACCTTGAGGCGTGCCAGTACCTATGGGTTAGGTACAACCTTGATCTTGATGCTTATTCGTCTTCTGTCTTCTTCTTAAACAACTGTCGTATGGGCGCTGGTCAAGCTGGCACTTAGGTTCTTCTTAGACATAGCTGAAGAGCAACTAGGATTTTTCTCCTCCTCTTGCGAAGTGGACGTTTCCTACTCAGACCGGTGTGGTTGAGCAGAGCTAAAAAATCAGGATTGCGGAGCGTTCACCAAAGGATCCTCTGACAAACTGTGGATATTTGCTAAGTTATTCACCATTACAATGGTTTGCGGATATTCGCCAATCAGGTTTGTCTTTATGAAGCGGTGGTGGACTGTTTGCTCACGGATGAGGCTTGATGAGTAGAAGCGGGTAATGCTCACGGATGATGCTTTGGTGAGTAGCAACGGGAATGCCTACGGATAGGGCTTTGGTGGTACAAAAAACTCGAGGAATCTTTCTGGTAGAGGTGCTTCGGAGAGGCTTGTTTTGCAGTGTGCAAAAGTGTATTGAGATGTTGATTGATAGATGTGTCTCTTCTTGTACCCTGACCTCTTTATATAGTGAACACTAGGGTTTGTTCTTACTTACTAATCAAGGCATATCAAATCTTCTTCGGATTCTTTAAGCAACCGCAAATCCTTGCCAAACATGACTTCAAATGGAAAGAGAATTTTTACAATTACTTAGACCGCAAGAATCGGTCCAATGGGCTTGAGGAGTCAGCATTCGCCAAGAAATATTATTTTGGCCCAAACATAACCCCCTAGGTCTTGAAGGAGAAGCCATGCGTCTTGACTGAAAATACCTATAGTTCTCATGCATCGTTCACACCGCCCAACTAACAAACACCACACTCATGTGTAGGTCTTGACTCTTGAAGCTTCAATCACAAAGAGTAGTAGCTAGGCAACCCATATAGCAGCACAATTAATCTTTAACATGATAATCATGTAACAACTTGAATACCTGGACTGATCTGATATGAAAATAGTCTTAAGCCTCCGCTAAACACTTCGACGTAGAGAAGCCCCCCATGCTTCATTAAACATGGTAACAAGACCACAAGCATTAGTCTTGATGATAATTAATGAACCAAGAAAATTTTAGCTTCAAGGTAGGTAATTCTGCTGATGTATAATAAATTCATATCAACTACTTACTGGTTGTTTTATGATCAAGCATTGTTCTTCGATACCATAGCCTTCAAACTGAATCAATCATTCTATAAAAAATCCTCCAAGAAAACCATGAAAACCAACTTCATAAAATAAGTTAAAAGCTGATGAAAATTTCCTACTCAAGAGGCTGACTTTGAGAACGATTTACTCCATGCTCAGATGATGATTCTGATAGGATCTTGGCTTGAGAATGTAGTACAATATATGTACTTGAAGGATTGATAAATCGAACTGTCAAAGAAACACAGGAAGATGACACAAATGGTCTCCCAAAACAACCCCAATAAAACAATTTTCTAGAAATTCAGTTTTTCCTTATTATTTGGTTGACTTGAAGAGCTTGTACATTGAGATTCTTACGGTATTTTTAGATGCTTCTTGATTCTAAAATGCTCTACAACATCTCAACTTGATTTATAAATAAAAACCCCAGTGATAGGTACATGTTAAGATGAAGAAACAAGACCACCAAAACTCATTACAGTTCAGTTTTTCTAGAATGACTACTTCAAGATGCCGACTTGGAGACCTTATAACTCACTCCTCAATGCAGTGAATGACATGATTCTTTTTCCTACTTGTAGTCCAATATACTGGCTTTAAATTGGTGTATGGCGAACAAGATTCTAACCCATGGAAGGAGGTGCTAATGGACCATGAAAATGCCTAAAAATAAGCCATATCTGAAATTTCCAGATTTTCTCTTTGTAGGGGCTGATTTGGTTGGTGATTTCCATAGGCTTTTCTTGTGATTTCTGGGTAATAGAGCAGCCAAACATGTTCTTTAGCATCAGTAGTACATGTCGAATGTCTTAGATTCTTGATGTGAACCTCCAAGAAGCTTGGAACTGTCTTGACAAAGTACCTTAAAATACCAAGTTTTCTTGAGTCTTGACACTTTTTGCAGCTACTAATGTTTTCAAAATAATAAGCCACAAGTGTTGGCCTTGAATTATAATGATCAACCTCAAGAATAGATTGACTAAATAAAGTGTAAAACCACAAATTGGTTTAGATAAACCGCATGGATTAGCTTTGGAGAACCACATGGATTGGTGCAAAACCATATATATATATATATATATATATATATATATATACATTTTCAATACCAAATTCCACAAACATAGGACAAAAGAGAGAGTGGTGGGGTGTGAAGATGGTTTTGTAGACAAGGTAGAGGAGCTAGAGCCCAGAGGTTGACGAAGGAAAGCCATATATCTGGCTTCTATGAGTATGTTTGTTTTCAGAGCTTGAAGAAGCGAGGAGTTTGGAATTTGGATAATTCAGTTTCTTGGGGTTGGTCAGAGTGGAAATGGTTAGGGCATCTTCAACTATTGTCTGATTACCAAATATAACTCACATGAATCTTTTTTTTAATGGGTCAATTTCTTTTATGGTATTTGACGTATTGTCAATTACAATTAGATACTTGAAGTTTAAAAGATAATATTTTAATATTTAAAGTTATGTTTAATTAAACTTTTTAGTATTTCTTTTAACTTTTACGTTAAATATGACCTAGTTAAAAAGATACACATACAAATATTTGTTTTGTAGGTTAAATAACCTTGAGATGCGGTTTTGGCTCTATACCTCCATGGTTGGTTTGTATGCTATCAAGTTTCAGCCATTTCCAATGATAAAATGTCATATACCATCATTTTTTTGATCTTCATACATTCATATTGCCAAATGTGAAAAGTTTATTGAACATTACATTACATGTATCACATGATAGTCTAACACACAAAAAAACAATAAAAAATTTACAATGATTAGAAGAACAAGTAAAAGAAACACAACTAATAAAAAGTTTAGCATGATTATTCTTACATTATAATTGTACTAGTTCATTGTTTGTTTTATCTTATCAAATATTTCAGGTCCATAAGTAGACATGAAAGTTTGGATAAGAAGAGGAAACAACAACCATACAAATTATAGGACCGGAGCACTAGTTAACAAAATACTTAGCATAACAATCCATGCTTCTCCGCCAAACATAAGTATGAGCGCACAAGAAAACGCGATCACCATACTAACAATAGCGAAAAACAGGGTGATTAAGCCGATCATTATCTTTGTGGGTAAAGATCTGAGAAAATCATTTTCTGCATAACCTGATGTGAGTATTCCCAAGAATGTAATTACTGAACTTGTGAAGAAACAAGTGATATAGCATCTGAAATTATATAAACCTTGAACAGCTTGTGATCTAGAAAAAAGGGAAAACCTGCGTTACCATCATTTCCACCGGGAACTGTGAATGCTGCAGCAAACATCATTGTAATAATCAGAGTGCCTACAACTGTACAAGAAGTAGCCGTCCCTTTTATAGAAATTTCTGCATCTTCCAACAGCTTCTTATGATTCTTGGTAAATAGTTCACGTGCTGTCATATCATTTAAACGGTCTCGATGTTCATACATTTCAGGAGGTACAACTTTCTCCACCTCCTACATTAGATAAACAGAGATGAGCGACCTCAAATAGTTTTAACTACATGAATATGCACATACCTGCCACCTAGTTATGGTCAGATGATTTGAACTGATAATATTGAGTAAAATTTCAACTCTAAGTGTTACAAACCATATTCTTACATTCTTATTTAATCCTTCAAAAAGAAACTCCCACAATTTTGTATAAAAACACAAACTAGAAAAGAAAATAATGTCGTGGATTGTATTATGAGTGTGCATTTTATCCCCCCATATATTTTCATCCCGAAAAGAAAAACTCAAAATTGGGGAAATCAAAATCAAATTGGACACGATAAACATGAGAAAGAAACTTAGTATCATTTGTGTGTAAGGGTAGTATCTTTCATCGAAATAAAGGGTAGTCTCTCTAGAAAGAGAGATTTTGAGATTGACTCATGACAGATTAGTTGAAGCATTGGTATTGTTTATATGATAATAAAAAAACAAAAAGAGAAAGAACAAGCAGAATAACTAGGTAGAGCTCCATTGTCTAATTAGACTCTTATTCATGCGGCGCTTAGCCATAACAGTATGAAAGTGTCAAGATTTATCGGTTACACAAGTGAAAAGCCCATTCAGATCTACACATATTCAGATACGATTGATGAACAATTGATGTGATTTATTGGTGAAAATTTTGGAGCTCTAACGACTGCTACCTATTTTTGATTAAAATCAGCTTTTATTTGTCGGAATTCGTTCTGTGATGGTAACTAGGTTTTCAGTTCCTCTACTCATTCTCTTTCTTAAATTCGGATGGCAATCATGGCATATCAGCATATGCTGTGGATGAGCGACGCCAGTCGTGCAAGGGATTGAGCTGAGGTTTGGGGTGAACTTCGTACAGACACGCTCGGGCTGGGTTGTGCATGATTGAGATGTGATTCCACCGGAATCAGAGGGACAACCGCCAGGCTGGGTAGTGCCGAGATGATGGTGCTGCCGGGTGCAACGTACAAGGATTCATATTCTGGGTTTCTTTTCTCCTGCCTTTCCAAACACAAGAAAGGAAAAGTGGGAGGAATTTCAATTTCCATCAGGAAAGGAAAATCCAAAGAATTGCTTTCCTTTCCGGTCAATTCTGTGAACAAAAGGAGGGCTAAGTTTTAGATTTACGCTTCTACAGGTCCCATTTTCTTCATTTGGTCTTATTCGTTTTAGCCTTTTCATTTGCTCGAGCAGATGAAATGCTTGCATATCTAAATGGTATTGGAGTTTATGAGTTGGATTCTGATATTTTTTAAAGAGTTTGTATTATACATCCAAATTTACCGCCCATTTTAAATTATACATATCTTTAAGATTCTTTTAAAATACATTTATATTTATTAATTAGGTTGGTGTGTATGATAAATAATAAACCATTTTTTCTCTAAATATTACAAATTTTGCCACGGAAAGAACATTTATAACTTGCTAATCTACCTCTCTACTACTGTTATGTATAATTCCTAACTTTAATATTCTTATTAATATAACTCTAAACCATATATCCTAAACCCTATACAGCATTCCTTATAACTGATACCCTAAACCTTAAACTCTGGACCATAACAGGAACTCACTAAATACCTTTTAATGTCATTTCACAAAGCATACTTTATATTTCATACCTGATACCACTACAAAAAAGGCAATTGGGCGACGAAGAGAGCCGAAACAGGGCGATGAAAGAAAATTTCGTCGCATAAGAAGAGCTTTAGGCGACGAAAATATGTATCGTCGCCTAAGATCCAAAAATCGTCGCCTAAGGTAAACTTTAAAGCGACAAAAACTGAAATCATCACCCAAGGTCATTCCTTCGTCGCCTAAGGTCCAGTTTTGGGCGACGACAAGAAGTTTCGTCGCCTAAAGCCTAACTGTCGTCGCCTAAGAGCGTCATTCTTAGGCGACGACAAATATGTCGTCGTCTAAGATCCGAAAACTTTAGGCGACGACGTTCTTTCGTTGCCTAAGAGTGACCCTCTTAGGCGACGATTTTTTTTGAACCTTAGGTGACGAATTTTTCCGTTTCGTCACCTAAGAATCCTTATATTCCCAGATTTTGACAGCAGCTAACTCGGGAAAAAAAAGGAAGAAAATTTCAGGTGTTGTCGAAATCTGTCCATACTCAGTTTGTGGAGCTATATATAGGTACGTGTGTGTGTGTGTGTATATATATATATATATATTGTTTTTGAGTTTTATTTGAGTTGAATTGATAGATTTTGGATTTTATTTGAGTTGATGAATTGATAGATTTTGAGTGTATGATTTAGTTGATCGATTAATATTTTGAGTATGTTGATTGATTATGAATTAGTGTTCGATGTAGTTGCATTAATTGGTTGATATATTTTTACATTTTGATTAATTAATGTTATATTGAATATATATATATATATATATGATGATGTTGTTATTAATTAATTTATAATATTGTGTTGATCCTATGAAGTTGTTGATGATAATTTTGTGATATGATGGATGTATATATATATATATATATATATTGTTGATATATAATATTGTTATTATGTAATTATTTAGTATGTATATATATGTTAATTAATTAGTTTATATATGCAAGAATATTGTTATGTAATTAATTAATAATTAAGTATATATATGCATGTGTTAATTAATTAATTTGTTACTAATAATTTGTTGCATGTAGTATATTATTATATATATAAATGAATTTGATTGAGATTTTATGTATATATGAAATTTAATTAATTAATTGTAATATATATATATATAGATATTTATATTTTGTTGTATTTTCAGGATATTGATAAAAGTTGGATTTCGCTTCCAAGATGGGACAGAAGATATGCTAAAGGAGTTTTAAGTTTTGTGCAATATGGGTTGGACAATGCTGGCAAGAGTACACTTTTCTATTGCACGTGCAAGAGATATCAGTGTCGCAGCGAGATGCATCGATTTCCGATGGAGACAGTATGAGAGCACCTGAAGAATAACTGATTCTGAGACAGTTACACATGTTGGATATATCACGGTGAAACATCATCAGGGGGTCTACATGATCATGGACAGTTTTATGAGAGGGGCAGTTCATCAAACGATCCAACAACGGCCTTCATCAACGACATGTTTTCTCATGAGTGCGGTATATGCGCTCAAGGACAGTATATTCCTGAGGCGTCGGTGCAGGCCGTCCCTAGAGCTGTCAACACTGTTGGTATTGACATGTACAACAAACTGCTTGCTTTCCAACAGACCCCTATGTACCCCGGTTCTAAGAAGACCGTTCTTGAGTATGTGATGGAGGTGATGCAGATCAAAGTTGAGGAAAAATCGACCGTGAAGGCTGTTGATAGGTATCTACAGTACGCTGCTTTGTCGTTGCCCGACGGCCATTGTCATCCCACCACTCATCATAAGGTCTGTCGTATCTTGAAAGATCTCAGACTTTCCTACATCAAGATCCATGCATGCAGATATAACTGCATTCTGTTCTAGGGTAAAGATGCAGACGGGAATGACCTTGAAGACCTTCATCGTTGTCCGGTATGTGGGACCGATAGGAATAAGCGAACTTCTGCAGGCAATAGAAAACCTGTGAAGGTACTTCGGTATTTCCTGTTGAGAGATAGGCTGAAGCGGTTGTACATGTCTTCACACACAGCCAAAGCTATGAGATGGCACGCTGAGAGAGAGTTGCATGACGAAGACACCATGGTACACCCTGCTGACGGGGAGGCTTGGAAGCATATAGACAGGGAGTTTCCTCATTTTACGTCAGAGGTCCGAAATGTGAGGCTTGGGTTGTCATCCGACGGGTTCAACTCTTTTGGCAACATGAGTCTTCAATACAGTATATGACCAGTGATTTTGGTACCTTACAACCTTCCTCCATTGATGTGCATGAAGAAGGAATACAACATGTTAACCTTGCTGATTTCGGGGCCCGGTTATCCAGGGAAGGCAATACGGGCTACAGTTTATCTCATGATCACTATGAATGGCGTCTAATTTGTACATGAAGAGAGAGACACCAAACAGAGAACACAGAATTCAGGGATGATGGCTCTTGGTGATGGGAACGGTCCCGACTATTAAGGTATTCTCCATTTAGTGATGTGACTCATGTATGGGGAACGCATGACAGTGCACTTATTCAAGTGTAGGTGGTTTGATAATAGCCCACAGAGCATGAAGACCGATCAGTACGGAATATTATCGGTGAACACTGCTACAAGCGCTTACGAAGATGACCCGTTTGTTTTTGCCACATCGGTCAAACACGTGTTTTATCTTGATGACCTTCATAGGGGTGGTGCGTGAAAAATAGTCAACCTTGTGCATCCTCGAACTTGGAGTGACCATAGACGAGGACAAAGATGATGCGTATCAGGAGCCCAGCGCAATACGTATTCCTGACGTCTCTACTGTTAGCCAAAATAATTTTTCAGTGGGTCGCTCAGTGCGAACTCGTGAAGAGTCAACCCTTATTGATGTTGATCCAAATGAAGAAAAAGACGAAGACTCTGACGATGAATTAAGGCATAGATTACCAGAGGGTCCCCTACCTCTTCTTTGTATTTTTTTGTTCTTTATATATTCTACATTCATCTCTAAGGCGACGAAATTATTATGCCGTCACCAAAGGTTTCTCTTAGACGACGAAATACTTATGTCGTCGCCTAAGAAGGTCTTGGCATCTCTCTTAGGCGACGACATCAGTATTTCGTCGCATAAGAGATACCTTCTTAGGCGACAAAATACTTATGTCGTCGCCTAAGAGGTCGGGTATAATCAAAATCTCTAACTCTCTCCCTCTCCGATCCGCCTCCCTTTCCCTCGAGTTGCCTTAGCTCTCACTCCCTCTCCCTCTCCTCCGCCTCTCTCTCCCTCTCCTCTGCCGCTGCTGCTGCCCCTGCCGCAGTACCGCCGCGCCCCCCTCAGCCTTCCTCCTCCTAGCTTCGAATTCGAAGGTTTGTGCATTTTTTTGATAATTTTGTTGAAAATTAGTGGAATAATTGTGAATTTGTGATAATGTTGTGGAAAATTTGTGAAAATTGTGATAATGTTGTGGAAAATTTGTGAAAATTGTGATAATGTTGTGGAATAATTGGGATAATGTTGTGGAAAAAATGTGATAATTGTGTATTATTTTTTGTAAATTGTGATAATGTTGCTGTAAAATTGTGGTAATGTTATGGAAAAATTGTGGTAATGTTGTGGAAAAATTGTGGTAAATTAGTGAAAAATTAAGTGTAAGTTTGTGATAACTAAATGGAAATTTTGTGGAATATTTGTGAAAAAATTGTGAAATATTTGTGAAAAAAAATTGTGGAATATTTGTGGTAATTTTGTGGTTAATATTTGGTAAATAATGATAATTGTGTGGTAAATTAAAATTATATTTGTGGTATATTTGTGGAATATTGATTGAAATTTTTATTTTAAACAGGATGTTGAGGAGGTTTCGGTCAAGCAAGAAGGGTTCGAGGGACCAAGCGTCCGGTTCGTCTGAGAGAACCGCAAGCAACCGTCCACAAGAGATGTTTCAGGGCACTATGTCTGCCAGACGTGCGACTCTTCTAGAGGGGCAGAGGCGTCCGAGCGTTTCCACCTCTTCAGGGCAGCCGGACGATTTCCCGTCTGCACTCCGTAGGCCTTCGATTTCACGAGGGCCCACTCCATCAGATGTAGAGGTGCCCACTCCTTCTGCTGTTTCGGGTAATGGGTCATGGGCACCACATGTACCGGTCACTATATGGCTTCCGTTAACGGTACCGACCATACCGATCTTTGATGCGGAGTGGAATATATTATCGATCCTCCCGTTAACGGTTCAAGAGGTGTACTTTTACAAGCCTTTTGATGGACCTCTTCATCCCATCAGGTGTAAGGAATCGACGTCGACATCGGTAGAATCCGTCAACTCGCCACATCATCCTTAGGTGAAAAAATTTACAAGGCTTTTTGAATTATTATATTTAATGAAGGATTTTAATATTAAATTTGGTTTATTATGTCATAGGTGTCGTCGGGGACAAACCGACGAAAAATAAGAGAGGCATCGTCATCAGCAAGGCCCTGGAGAAGCTAGTCAAAAAATCATGGAATATCTTAATCCGGGTTGGTCCGAATGGCAAACTGGAATCAGTAAGCGTGGGTAACATGTATGTCCGCACCGCGGGATCCATGATTATGGCTAAATGCCCTATGTTGTGGGGAGAATGGAAAGACGTCCAGATTCCGTGAAGACCCAGCTCGATAACGATATGTCGGTGAGTTTTAAAAAAGTCTTAATAATAATATTATGTGATGAAGTTGTTGACTTTTTTAGAAAATAGACTAACAAACGGTTAAATGTAGTTATATTTTGAGTTTTTCGAGGGGTCCAAGGAGTTGATGAGGCCATGACTGGAAGAAAAACATTCTTAAAGGTACGTACGTTGGGAAAAATATTGTCGTGCATTATATGTTATATTAAATATATATTTAGTATTTGATGTCGTATATGTAGGTTTAGGGAGTGGAAGCATAAACTGAGGGACCACTGGAAAGCGCACGGGAACGGCCGGTTAATACCCCTCTTGAGTTCTAATACAGGGAGCACGAGTGGCGTTGGATTCTGACGGTCGAATTCAACAACCCTCATAAAAGGTAGATAAAAAATAAATTACTTAATTAGTTATTGAGGCCGTACTTAATTATTAAAAAAATTACGTATTAAATAAATATTTTACTAACGGTTAATTTTTTCTTTCAAGACCGTCTCTCAGAAGAACGCTGCAAACCGGCCACGCAACACGACCAACCATCATATCGGTTCAAAACCGTTTGCTTACATCATGGAGGAGGTGATGAGGGACAATCCGGAGGTTAACCCGTTCATGGGAACGTTCCATAAGACATTTCCTAATTTCGAGGAGGATTTTGTAAGTTATCTCACGCTTTTAATTTTTAATTTTACTTATATGTATTATTTAATGTTAATTAATAATTTGTTTCTAATATTTCCAATTAGGAGAGGATGAGGTTGGCGGAGTTCGATGTGATGCGTGATTACGTGTCGGAGACATGGCCAGAAACGCAGGAGGAGGATATGTCTGAAGCCATATCCCGGATCGACCGATCAGATCCACTCATCGGGGCGAGGATCATGGACACGGTTTTCTCACACCGTACAAACAACTTCTACTGCCGGGGTATGGGCAGCGTTGGAAACCAAAAGCTGAAGCAAATCAAAGGAGGAAAGAAGGGAGCCTCAAGCAACGTGCAACTACAGTCAGAAGTTGAGAGGCTGCAACAGAGACTACAACGCTAGGAGCGACAGGAGGCTGCCAAGAGAGCCTTCACATCAGCCCTAAATGCCTATGATGACGCCAAGAGTGCTACGGAAACCACAAGAATCGGATTTCATGATCGATTTAGATAATATTGAATTTACTTTGGACTAAATTTATATATTTGTACGTTTATAAACAATTTAGATAATTTGTAATGAAAAATTTGTTGTTTTGTTCTTGAAATTTTTTGTGTTATTTATATTTTATAAAAATTTACAAAACTAAATAAAAAATTAAGAAAATACTTCAGGTGACGAAATAAGGTATTTTTCGTCGCCTAAGAGATGACGACTTTTGCACCATTTCGCCGTCTTAATATCACTTAGGCCACGAAATATACCACTTTCGTCGCCTAAGAGAATTTTTAAATTCTTTTTTAATAATATAAGGTGACAAATATACACGTATCGTCGCCGAAGGTATAACTCTTAGACGACGACGGCTGTTTAGGCAATGAAATGTGTGTCGTCGCCTTAACTTAACTCTAAGGCGACGACACAGGTGTCGTCGCCTAAGGGCGACAGAGATTTCTTTCGTCACCTAAGATCTTGGGCGATGGACTTCTTGTGACGACACCTTAGGCGACAACGCTTCATCCCCTAAGATCTTGGGCGACGAAATATTTTAACAGGGCGGTAAAATTGCTTCGTCGCCCAAACACTTTGTTTTGGTAGTGTACATACTGCCACATGATTCTCCTATATCATTTAAAAATTTCCACCAAAGCTTAGATTTATGTTTATGATTGATGTAGCTATTTAAATTTGAAAAAAGTTAGGAGCTAGATTTGAGGACTGTTTTCTCATTTTATCGGTTGGGTCAAATTTTCTCAAAACAACAAATGAAAATTGGAAGGGCAAAAAAGTAATGGAAAAAAAAAGTGTCAGTCTATAAGGCATGTTCAATAATGTGAATTTTTTTGAGGTAAAAGGGGACAATCCCAATGATCATTGATCATCAAGACCATGACGGTCAAAACAAGAGGGTTTAAAAATCACTCAAGTCAACAAGCCAAACTTGAATTCAAAATACAAGTAGAAATTGAAAAAGAACCTCGAAACTACGTCTAAAAAGATGGACATACCAACTAGAAAACAACATAACCTGACTAACCCTAGAACCAACTCTCCTTCTCTGACTAGAGGCCTAAGACCCATTGATGTACCTTTCGTCAATTTGATCAATCAAAAATAGTTTTAGGATTCAATCAAGGATATTTCCTAGTAACATTAGGACATCACTCCTCCCCAGTCCCGGATTCGAGGCATTTCTCTCCTTCATAGTTCACCGATAAGCTAGGCTCTATAGAATCCGAAGCGGTTCCCTCCGGTAAGGTTTTTTGTTCTTGCTACCTCTCGGGCGGCCTGGACCTCTCTGCTTCTTCATTGCCTTCTTTAGAGACTTGTCGGTTCTCCTAATCATCAGTTCACCTCCCTTAGCAATGAACATCCTCATCTCATCCGGAATCAGAGGTGAATGCATCAAAGCAAGGGCATGACGGGCTCGTTTGCCTTCAGTGGGTTTCTCTTCCTCTCTTTCTCGGTGGATACCAGCAACTTTGGGTGGAGAGGGAAATTCGGGGACCTCTTGGATTTGCACAGATCTCTTCTCATTAGAGAAGAGAGCAGCCACAGTCGGTGAGGCATGCACCTTTTGGGTTTGTGAGGAATTAGCTCGAAACACCATTGGTGGAACCACCGCAGGTGAAGGAGACGTTGCTACCAGACCTGTATTCTCTTCAACCCTGATGGGACATTCTACACCACCATGATTAATCATAGTACAATTACGACAATGTCTTAATAATCTTTCATGCCTGTAGAAAACATGGATTACGTCCACTGGAAAAACCTTAAGTCACTAATCAAGACGAACCTGTTGATTTAGAGGAAGAGAGATGTGAACCCTAGCTATCCCCTGTTGAAAACCTATGCTTTCCACCTGCAGTACATGGCCGATAGTCTCGGCCACCACTCTCGACGTTGCTGGCATGTTCAGAGCCGCTGGTAAACCCTGAATTTCAACCCAGATCCACACAATATCAAGAGGCACGACCGTAATGTCAGAAAAACCATCATAGTCATTCAGGAGAATCATGGTTCTCTGGTATGCCCAGGGTCCTCCTCTCTTCACACGATTAAGATCTCGTTCATTGGCAAAGATAAATAAAAACCTGTTTCCCCTTGCCTGCACTTCAACCGGAACTTAAAGCCTCCACATGGATCTGACAGCCCTTCTAAAGTTATCGAACATGACTGTTCTTGCTGTGTTTAGGCGGCTAACCAGGTAAAACCTAGGAGCGATGAAACCTCTTTTAAGGCACCGGAGGTTACCAAAATCCACAAATTCCTCTTCACTACGTAGAGAAAGCTTCGATATGAGGCTTGATGTGACGGAAGCAGTTGAGGCTGCAGTCGTCTTCGTCAACATGGAGATCGTTGTCATGGAATGGTGGAGAAGATGTCGCACAGCGTAAAAAACCCTAACCCTAGAGAAGAGAGATTTTAGAGCCGCAGTATGTTTTAAACTATTTTTCAATAATGTGAATTAGGTGTAGATTAAAATGAAATATGGGTATGAGTTTATTTTAAAACGGACGTCATTTTTTAGATTTTTATCTAATTTTCTCGATTTTTAAGATCTAATGGATTTGCATTTGCTTATGTTGACATTTAGTGCTTATTGCTTCATGCTGTTCCAGAAGAAGGATAAGTCAAGAAGAGGAGTTGATCGATGAAGATAAGGTAAACAAAGACAAGTTTTGATAAAATAAAAAAATCAATAATTTGGTCTAGATTATTTGAAAAAATATATATATTTTACTATTTAAAAAAACATCTACTAATATGCGACATATTTCATACTTGTCTATCTATCAATAATAGTAATAGAGTATGTAATGGTTACTTCAATCCTTCCCTCTATCTAATTTTATGAAAGTTTTGATTAGAACAACAACCAACAATTGTTATGCACTTTTAATTATTGAAATGGAAAAAAGAAACCAGGCCAAAGTGAACTTTGTAGCCAATCAAGTAATTAAACAATAATATGGTAGCATTGGTCTCATGTCTCTTTTTTTGTCGCTTCAGCCATCCATCGCAGAATTTCAAAGATCTTTCTGTGTTCGTTTCATTTCATATAAACTGTGGATCCCTACGTTGTCATTAAAAACACGATCAACAATGCCTTGTATCATATATGAAAATCTAAACATAAGAAACGTGGATGTGTGCTATACCGCAAAGTTTACGGAGACTTTCGACGAGTCTTCCAAAAAAATGATAACTGCATTGTCAATTAAAATGTGAATGGTATAAGTTATACGAAAAATATCTTGTACTGGAGAAAATTACTATGAACGATGAATTAAAAATCTAAACAAGATCAATAATGCCTCGTATCATATTCAAAAATCTAAACATAGAAAAGTGGATGTGTGTCATACCGTAAATTTTACAGAGACCCTTGATGAGTCTTGTTAAAAAATTGATAATCGCAGTGTCAATTAAAATGTGTATGGTATAAGTTATAAGAAAAACATCATATACTGGAGAAAATTACTATGAATGTTGAATTAAATATATAGATGTAAAAAAATGCAAATAGGTGAGGGCTAACGATGATATAAGTTGTATCTTGTAAGTGGGAGGTCTGAAATTCTTTTTACAACATACTCGTTGTAGCATTTAAACTGTTTAACCGATAAAAAAAGTAGATACTAAACAAGTTTTTAATAGATAATATCTAGAAAAAAAAATCCCTTCGTCAGAAGATCCATATAGACATACATACACACGTGAACGTACCTGAGGAAATGAGATTGCTTTTATTCTGATGGGCCATCTTCTGGTGGGGTAACATTTAAAGAAATATCAGGAACGTTCGCTTCAGCAACTTCTCCGATGTGTATACCTATTACATACAAAAGCATAGAAGCACAACTAAAATTATAATAAGAATACGATTACCAACATTTTCTAGTTGCCTTGATTAGGTATAGCTAGGATGTCAGCATTACTTAAATCTAATATACAAATCACCGCATGCGGTTGAATTGGTAATTAAGAAAATGAATATCTACATAAAAGATGATGGATATGTGAAGTTGGATATACTTACGGTTATAAATCCATCTTTGCCAGCTCGTCAGTTGGCTTCCGCTCAAGAAAGCATGACTCGTACGAGACAATTTCAACATTGGAGAAGTTTTATCCTTCCCATGCACACGCACAGCCAGGTATGGGTAACATTGAAGCAAGTCCCACGCCAGATCTAAAATAGAGTATCAAAATTTGATTAGCTGAACACAGCCATCGGTTAAAGTAAATGTAATTGAATAAGAGATCTTCCTCGTTTCATCGATCTTCTGTGTATATTAAAAATGCAAACGAGCCGACTTACCAAACTGTTTGCGATCAAAGCAATAGGAAAGAAATGCACTGCCATTGGTTCCGTCGAGAACCCTTTGTGGAGTGAGTTTATAGAGATAGCGAGCCAATTCCCATCTGTTCAAACGAAGAGCCTGTACAACTGGAATTTCATCATCTTCGGGACCCGTCGATGGAATGCCAAACACACTCGTATTCTTTTCAGCTATGTATTTAACTAATTCGCGAACATCTTCATCCTTGGAAAATCCGATAGCTTTACCTAAAGCTGTAAAACCTTGATAGTCTGTTTCTTCCAAAGCCTCTGGTCTCATAAGTGGAATCAACTCTTTGACAATATGCATATCCCCTTTAACGACTGCTTTGTAAAGAGCATTGTGACCGAGGTAATTTTTCACCTCAAACCCCTCTGGTCTCATCGAGTTTACCAATTCCTTCACAACATCCACATTCCTCTTTATGATTGCACAGTTCAGAGGCGTGTTTCCATCGTCGCCTTTTATTTCTAAACCTTCTTTTCTCATTAATGGTACTAACTCCTTCACAATGTCTATATCTTCATACAAGACTGCTACGTGAAGAGCACTCCAACGACGGGATAGATTGGTTAGTTCTAAAGCTTCTTGTCTCATCATAGGCGCCAACTCTTTCACAATGTCCAAATTATGGCAAAATACTGCCATGTGAAGAGCTGTATAACCGCCATCTTCTTGGATCTCCAAAAAACCGAGTGAGCTCTCGTACTGTTCAACCATGAACTTGGCCCTTTCCATGAGCAATTCTTCAGTTATAACAGAACCATATCTTGTGAAATCTTCAGCCAAATTCCTTTCTCTCATCTTCTGCCACGTCGACAGCAATCCTTTGATAACATCCAGATGCCCCATCATGGCTGCCACGTGTAGAGCAGTGCGTCCGTGTTTGTCTCTTGATTTTACTGCCGCTGTTAGAGCACCACATGGATCATCATCACCTAGTTTTTCAAGAACCTCATAGTAGGTAAACGGCTCAAAATCTTGCTTATTATTCTCACCTACAAGAGAATTAAATTTGTATTATTAGTTGGATGATCATATATATAGGTGATCTAATATAATTGCTGATCCCACCTACGTACGGACCATTCAAACTAGTTTTACCCTGGATAATAATTTACTGAACATGGACTAAAATAGATGTAATAATAACAAGAGAAACAAAAATAAGAGTGCAAATGAACGATCCTAGACTCATAGTCTTTTTGTAAGAGATTAGTTACCTTTTGCTTTTCTCACCAACTCTTTGACCATACGCAGATCCCCCTTATTGACTGCTAGGTGAAGAGCTGTGTAACCGTCATGGTTTTTTATTTGCAAGTCTTCTTGTCTCATCCACCGCACCAGTTCTTTAACAACATCGAGCTTCCCAGCGCTGACTGCATTATGAAGAGCTGTGTCACCATCCTTATCTTGTACTTCCCCCATCACCTTCACCGGCAACTCTTTTACAACGTGCACATGCCCATACAATGCTGCTACATGAAGAGCCGTGTGACCAGAATCGGTGTTTGTTGTTTTCCAATCTTCTGGTGTCAGCAAACGCTTCAAATCCTTCACTATATGTGCGTACCCTATCCTGGCTGCTTCATGAAGAGCTGTCGTTCCGTTGTTTCGATACACTGTTGTAGTACGGAGATTAACTTCTCCAAGACACTTCTTTGCCTTATCCCAGTTACCTCTGCCAACATATTTCAGGAAAGATTCATAGGGCAGACGGTGATCATAACTATCCATATTAAGTCCTGCATGAAAGTTGTTTTGTCAAACTTGTTCATATCCCTAGTCATTTCTGCATCAACATATTTCTTTCCAATTGTTTTCGAACATCGCTAGACAACTGCTGGCTAGTAACTTTGTAACTAAATAATGAAGAGGAGCAAATAACTGAATTATAAACAAATTACTCATGATAACTACTGTCGTCGACCAAGGACATACCTTGAAACTCTTGTTCCAAAGCCTCCCAGGCAGTTTTGGCCGATCCAGTTTTGCTTATATAAGAAAACATCTCCGGCCCGCATGAATTTTGGATTACGTATAAAGCTTTGGCATTCCTTTTGGTCCAGGCCTTGTAACCTGCTTGATCATCTTCTAGTTTTGGAGGTTCCGTCACTCCTTCTACAACATCCCATAGATCTTCAGACAACAAATAAGTTTGCACCCGTAATCTCCACCTTCCATAGTTACTGCGGTCAAGAACTTCCTGAATCAGTGCATTAGATCCAACTGGAGTACCTGCCATCCTTGCTATCAAACTGAAAACATGTCCGACCAAAATGGTCAATATATGCCGAGCTAGCATAAATATGTGAAAATATGAAACGTAGAATCAAGAAAGTAATTTGAATGGATTGAATTGCACACACTTGAGAAACGCTGCTGCTTATTGTAAATTACAATATCTGCATTGACGGTAGGCATTAGGCGCGCAAAACTTACAGATTTATAGATGTTGATGACCCGAGTACAATGACGTTGGAGTAACTGAAGGAAGAGCCTTCTGAGAAACTAAAGCAAGTTTCGGTATGAAAAAGAACCACAGACCAAGGCTTCGAACAATATGTTGCTTGCTTATTGGTTAAAGGATTACACCATTAACCAAGTATCGAATTCAAAGCCAAAGATGAAGGAGGAGGACGAAGGAACATGAGGAAGAAGATTTCTGATGAGAATAACAAGGATGAGGTCATGAGTACCACAGAGACAATGGCTTTCATAAACCAAAAACTTGAACTGAAAACAGATCAAATTGAACATGGTGTGTGTGAGCCACAAAATGGCAGTGACTCACTGACTTCTTTACTAGTACTAACCATGATCATGATTACTATGTGGATAACAACTTAGTTTTCCCCACCGCCTTGGTTGATAATTATCATCACATTTTGAATAATGATCAGTGTATGGTTTCTCATGACCAATGGTATGTGGAACAACTTGTAATTCAATTTATCTGCAACGAAGTCAAATAGCTCGCTTTTGTTTTCACTCTTATAACTTGATGTTTGTAATGTGGTGTACTTGAACTGCAGCATTTACAGTTTCTCAAATTGAATCTCAACTGAAAAGGAAGTCTTCTTCTGCCAATTGAAGATCACATATTACAACTACAGTAATCCAGATTATTGTTTTCTGCCAAGTTTTCTATTAAGTATCAGGTGGTCAAGGGATCACATGAATTAGAAGGCAACATTGTGAGAGATACATGTTACTGCAAAATGATCAACATACACTGATTGATCACTGGAAGTGTATCTGTTACCACATATTTAATTTCTTACTCTGCGAGGACAGAAAAACTGTACTCCTACACCATACGGTAAATCTATGTGAGAAGACATAGCACATGATTCTTACAGGGACAATTCTGTTAGTCCTTTGGAATTCTACGATCTTATGCCCAATCAACCCATATGCTGAGTACAAAGTACAAATGAGGGCTGAGATATACTTGAGTAATTCAAAAGTTTTCCTATTGCTTCTTATGCTGTCTTGAGTTAGGGGAGTTACAACGCAAGGGTGAGAGAGGCTGTCTTCCTGATTCTTGGTCACTGAAATCAATCTTCCCCTGAATTGGGCTGCTGCTCATCATCTTAAAGCTAGATTTTTGCTTGTTTGACTGCAAAGGGGAGAAAGCACATTAGATCCTACAACAGTTTACATGGAATGCCAAGGAATCAAACACTTCAGAAATTAACTATTAGAGCACAGTAGTATGCTTTCTTCTCCCTTTCTCTCACCTTTGCTGATACACTATCAGTATGCTTTCCACTGGAATCACAACTGTTTCTTTCCTTACGGTACTGCTTCAGCAATCTTTTATTAGCTTCATCTAACACTTTGTTCTCTTTGTTGGGTAAAAATGTGCTAAAAATGTAAAATGTCACCCAACGTAATTTCACTCTATTTTATTGGTTAAAATAGAGTTTTAATTATGTCTGGTTCAACTCATTCAAGACAGAACGTGTCTCTTAATTACAATCCCTCATTACAAGAGAACACCCCTTGATTCGATTTATGAAGAAACCGATGTGTGTTTGTTTGCTTTTGCGACTGCACCCGAATGGGTTGCCTACGTACCCCGAGAGGGATCAAGCCATTCGTAGTTCAGGATCCCCAACAAGTGAATGACTCGTTGGAGGGCTGTGATTTTTAAATGAGAGTAGTGTTTGGGATTTGTATCTGAAGATGTATAAGCTATGGAGCGAGGCTTCAGAAGATCCGAGAATTTATTTGAAGTTGTGGTCGCATCCAGATTTAAATCTAGACTGCCTACATACCCTATGAAGGGATCAAACCGATGTAGTTCAAAATTTGGAGTGGGTTTGAGAATTTGACTGAAGTCATTTGGACTGGTCGATTTTTGACTGGTGGTCAGGGATTCTGTTTGGAATGGTGAATTTGACTGAAGTCATTTGGACTGGTCAACTTTTGACTGGTGGTCAGGGATTCGATCATGTGTTTAGGAAATTGGCTTGAAAAGAACCAGGATTTGGTTTTAGCCATGGTTGTATCCAGATTTAAGTCCGGACTGCCTACATATCCCTTTGTGGGAATCAAACCATTGTAGTTCACGCCCGGATTTGGTTTTGATAGATGTACATATTTTGAATCCATCAATTGTATTTCATGTCGATACTTGATTTGGTGGGGTGCCAGCTAATTTGATTTGGGCACCCATCATCCTGGGCTTTGCAGTTGGGCCTTGAGACTTGAAGTGGGCTTTTTTACACTGCTGCATTTGGATTTGTACTCGCCATGTAATTTGATAATGACTTTTGCAGTTGGGCCTTGAAACTTGAAGTGGGCTTTTTTCACTGCTGTATTTGGACTTGCATTGTCTTTTGTGGGCTTATTTCCTTTTCATTTGTGAGAGGCCCATAGATTTTTCTTGGAGGCATTTTATTTGATTTGGGCACCCATCGTGTCGAGCTTTGTTGTTGGGCCTTGGAATTTAAACCGGGCTTTGTACTGCTTCGGGTAAAGTGGGCCTGTTTCCATTTCATTTGCAAGAGGCCCAGAGATCTTTGATTTGGGCCTTGGGACTTGGATTGGGCTTCATACTGAAAAGTTGGTGGAGTTGGTCTTGAATTGATGATGGGCCTGTGGAGTGGGCTTGTTTCCCTTTTTCTTTTGTTGAAGGCCCATCAGAAAGATGACCGAAGCCCATATGTCCTTCTCTTTTTTTTTGGTTGGAAGCCCATGAGGAAGATGACCGAAGCCCAACGTCCTTTTTTTGTTGAAGGCCCAATAGGCCAGATTTGGTTGCCGGGCCCATTTCGGAGGCCCATAAGTTTTTTTTTTGTTGGAGCTTTGTTACCAGGCCCTTTTTTTTCTTGGCTGGCCCAGTTTGGTGGCCCAACTTGGAGGCCCGGCCCGGTTGGAGGCCCAAATGTCTCTTTCTTTTATTGTTTTTTTTGTTGCCAGGCTCAATAAATCTCGGCAGGGCCCATTTGAAGGCCCAACCCGGAGGCCCGGTTGTCTTTTTTTGTTTGTTGTTGGCCTTTAATTGCCAGGCCCGGTATCAACCCAATTCGGAGGCCCAAACTGGAGGCCCGGATCGGAGGCCCAATACTTCGGCCTTTTCTTCTTTCCTTTCGTCTGTTCTTCCCCATTTCTTCCTCCCTTCTTTCTTTCTCTTCTTCTTCTTCCATTCGCTTCTCCTGTTCCTTCTTCTCGAAGCCCGGGCGAGAGAGAGAGAGAGAGAGTTGGGTCAGACAGATCGGAGATGGGGTGGCGCTTCGGAACAGATCGGAGCTCGTGATTTGGGAAGTCTGCACAGATCGGGTAAGGATGATTCCTTGATTTGACTTTCGCCAGTTTCTGTTTGTTTTCCTTTCCCAAAACTGATTCGATTTTTCCTTCTGTTTATCACTGTCGATGCCGGATTTGGAGATGGAAACTGAATCGGTGATGGATTCGGAGATCAAGGCCAACCAGGAGTTGGAATCGATGATGGGGATTACACCCCCCCAAGGCCTTCGAATTTTTCGAAACACAAAACAGGTGAGGGCTTTTCTTTGTTCATTCTTCTTTGATTTGTATGAGCCAAAGTCTGAGAGCTTGAGCTTGTTTCTTTGTCTGCTACAGTGACCATTTGACTGAGCTTGGTGGGTTAGTGTTCAGCCTTGGGAGAATTTTCATTGTCGAATTTGTGAGTTTCTGGATCTTCTGATCAATACATGCTCCCCTGCCTCAAATGAATTTTTTTTTGTTTCCATTTGGTTAACTTAGCTGATTGCTCCATCCCTGTAGATGGCAGCACTGCTTCAATTGTTGTTGTTATTTTTTTCCCTTTTCTTTGTTTGTCAACTTTCCAATGAGCTCACATTGCACGCACTGAGCACCAGGCTTTTATTTTTTGTGACATGAAGACTAACAGCAGCTGTATTTGAAAAGCTGCTGAGGTACCCGAGTTTTGTTCCAAGGGTGACCTCCCAATTTATTGTAGTTTCTTTACACCAGTGGTGTTACGAAACAGGGAGTTTGGGGGATTTTGGGAACGCCATTTAGACCTGGTGGTTAAATTGGTGTTTTGGTTATTTGGCCAGTTACTTTGGAGACATACTGGGGTTCTAGGAATGTGGAATTTGGGGCAGGATATGGGCATAGGGACAGTATCAATGGTCTTTGAGTATTAAATTTGGTTTTGTTGTTCTTTTTTTTTGTAGGATCACAGAACCTCTTTTTTTAGGAACAAGTAACCAAATTGTAACAGTAACAGGTATCAAAACACCCAGGGAACCATATGGTGAATGTAGTGCTGCAGTAGAACCATAGTAGAGCCATAGGACCATAACCACAGTAACCAGTGCCAAGTATCATTCAAAGTAACCATAGAACCGTAGAACCAGAGCCAAGTAGCCAGAACCATAGAACCAAGGACTTTAGTAACCAAGAACAAGGGCCAGAGAACATAGTCACCAAGAACATGAGAGGATGAGAGAATCAGCTATACCTCTAGGGTTTTGTTCTTCTGCTGTCTGCTGTGTTTCTCCTCTTTTCTGCGTATTCTTCTTCTTTTTTGGCGTGTGTGTGTTTTTTTCAGCGTCCTCTAGTCCTTATATATTGTGTGGAGTTGAGGAAAATGAATCCTAATAGGCTAGGTCACTTATATGAGTTATAAGTAAACTCAAATACCCTTTGTGTGGGAGCATAACACCTTGATAATGACTGCTTCTTTTTTCTGTCTTTTTCCCCCTTTTTATTTATTTTTTTTTTTATTTAATTCGGCTGCCTCCTTTTTTCCATATATATATATATATATATATATATATATATATATTGTATACATATATGTATTTATATATATATTTTTTTTTTTTGCATATCAACAGTGCCCCCTCAAGCTTTACGCGTGTAATTTGCTTTCCACGTGTGAAGCTTGATTGCTTATTGTTGTTGCTGGCTTCTGACATTTTTTTTTTTGTGTGAAAATCTCAGGATATGGATGCACACGGTCGAATTTCTTCTGAAGCTGCTCTTAACAAGAAGGGGCGAGTTGTTGGGAAAAAGATAGAGTATACGAGGTCTCAACCTTTAAGCTCTATCCATGTTGATCTTCCGCCTCAGGATAAAGTTACCCTGGTTGCCCGAGTAGAGATGAATTCAGGGTATCTCACATTCCATCAAGATTCTGAAGATCAAGTAATAAAGACGACCCGTAATTTTTCCAATGTATTTAAAGGACATACATTAGAAAAAGTCAATAATGACCCTGAGGGAGCTCTTTTTTCTTTTGATGAGAACTTCTACCCGATTCTGTATAAGATGCTCAATACTAAGCAAGATTGGACCCCAAATTTATGCTTCCGTGGTCGTGCTACGTTTGAAGTAGGTGTAATGGAATGGACAGAATTCATATTAACCAACTTTAAAGATGTATTGAATCAAAGTGGAATATATGGTGCTGTTGGGGTCTCCCGATATCCCTATCAGCATTGTACGAGCACATGGAAAGCGTTTTTAGAATTGTGGAGTCCTTTAACGAACACCTTGCATCATGGGAATGGAGAAATGAGCATATCATTGTATGATTTAAAGGCAATTGGTGGGCTACCGATTTCAGGGATTCCTTATGAAGAATTTATTCCTGAAAACAAAGCGTTACAGCGTGCCGGGCTATATTCCTCCATTCTTTCTGAACTTCTGTGTGTTCATTCCCAACTATGTGTTGCAAGTAAGCAGAAATTTGTTCGTTGGGAGGACTGGGTTAAGCATTTTTATAGAGGGGAGCTGTTGTACACGGCTTATGGAGAGGATACGCAGTGTATAAACCCCTTGCAGCGTGAAAAATTTATGGAGTCCCGATCCTTTTTGACTGTTTCAAAGGAAGGACAATTAGCTGCATTCTTGGCCTATTGGCTCAGCAGATTTGTTTTACCCTCTTATTGCTTCAAAATTCGGCCGGAAACTTTCCATATGGCGTGTCTAATGGCTCAGGGAATTAAAGTGTCTCTTGCACCAGTCGCGTTAGGCCACATCTATCATGGTCTTGGGGAAATCGTGACTGACCCACGAGGGCCTGGTGAGTCACGAGGTTGCTTTCCGGTTCATTACGTGATTGGTTGGTTGGGAGAGCACTTCAATTGTCTATATAGGCGACATGCAGACAGTGAGTTTCCTGAGAACTATCCTCATTTGTCAAGATATGCTGGTATCAAAGCTCAACAATTAGATATCACTACAGCCAGGCTTGTGTTTAGGACTGGAGGTTCAGTAGAATATCGTCCCACCCCATTTGTTGAATCGGAGGGTTTTCTGATTGACGATGGAAAGTTGTCTGAGGAGAGGCTTGATTGGCTAATTTCTCTCTGTTCTGCACTACTTCCAGTACGTATTGGTGATGAGCTTTGGTTAGAACCATATTATCCAAACAGATTTGCTCGTCAATTTGGCTTTGACCAGGGGGTCCCAGCCAACCGACTTCAATTGAAGGTTGAGAAGAGGAAGAAATGTGGTGTTGAAGCTTTGGCAAGGGCACAACGCATACTTTACAGAGTTGGTACTGGTATCCGTTTTTACATCCCTCGTTCCTCTTATGAAGGGCTGTGCACTTGGACATATTGCAGGTGGTGGATGGCAGCATGTGCTCCCTATTTGGGCCGGTCTGTATCTTTTGTTTACACGACTTTGAAGAAGCGTCCTCTTGAAAGACAGAGCAATATTTTTGTGATAAGGTCCCTTAGGGATATATCTACTGCCATGCCGAAAGAAGTATTTTTCTCAGATTTCAATGAGGGGGATCCGGCTGCGTCTATGAACACTTCCCCCATAACTTGTAGGGGTGGTGGCATGAATAGGAAAAAACATGGGGCATATTCCGGTGACGATGACAGGAGTAACAAACGGGCTAGGCATACAAGACATGATGGTCTTAAAGCTGATGTAGCCGAAAAGCTTGTGTCTCCTCCAAAAGGTCATGCATCGAAGACTGGTTGGGTTCCTTCTAACGATGGTATTGTTACACCGAAGCTAAAGTCGGTAATAGTACGTGACCAAACATTTAAACCACAAAATCTGAGGCCAACTTTGCAGGGACGAAGGTCCGAGTTGAAACAAGTGGAGCCGAAATGTAAGGATTCGGGAAGCAAGTCGCATGATTCCTTGAACACATTAGAGCGGGTCGAGAAGGGTCCAGAGCCCGAATTGCCAGTGTTAGAGCCCGAAAGCGTGGGGTTAGCATGTGAGCCGATCCCGAGTGATTGTGATGAAGAGATGCCCTTGATTGAAGCTGAACCTAGGGTAGAACCACCACTACTCTTGTTAGAGTGGCACAGAACGTCTGAGTTGAAGGGGTCGGACTTACCAATGGAGGACTTTGTCTTGACCGAAGAGCATTCTGATTCTAATAGTAGGGACACGGAACCCATAGATCCTGACTTATGTGAGAATGTTGATGAAGATTTATGTCATCAAAATAACACTTCAGCCGTCTTGCGCGAGGTGTTCAACTCATCATTGAATGCACGTTGGGGTGCTTTTATCATCACGGAGATTGAGGATATTTTAAGCAAGATCAGCTTATCTCAACCGATATGGTGCATTACTGAACGGTGCAGTGAGGTCCAAAGATCAATAGAGATGTTAAGACCGGTCATTAAGACTTATGGGTCTGGAGAAGATAGATTTGAGAGGTTTGCTGAAAGTGTCAACAAAATCTTCGAACTGGCAGACAAGCTTTCTGACGGCCATCGTGTCATTGAGGAGCACCACAAAATAGATGCTCTACGTATTCATGATTTAATACGGAGCCATGAAGAATGCCAAGATGCCAAGAAGGTTCTAGATTTACAATTGACGGGACTTAATCAGGAACTTGAAGTTTTGATGTCGACTGAAGAGCAGATTATAGAGGCGGAACAAAAAGCTCGACAACTGCGACAAGAATATGAGCTTGCGAAGAGTCATCTTGAAGAGAAGATCACCTGCTTGAGGAACTCTACTGAGCAGCAAAATAAGTTAAATGAAGAGCTTCGGCGAGCAAGGATTGAAGCTGAGGACGAGCTCCTTGGATTTGAGCGTCTCAAAAGCTCATATAAGGCTCAGGAGGCGGAATTTCAATGGCTGGTCAACTCCTTGAAGTCCTTTGGCGAGGCACCGAAACAATAAAGCATTTGCTGATAGGATTTTGATTTTTTTTTCTTCTATTCCCTCAATTGTTGCAGTTATTCCCTTTTCCATTTGCTATTTTTCTTGCATTGTTATGACTTGATATCGCCATTTTTATTGGTTCCGAGGATGAATGAATTTGTTTTGAACAACAGCTGTCGGTCTATTATCTTCATGCATGCCAAACTCTGATGTTGATTTGCCTCCAACATTTTTTATTGTCTCGGGATGCATTTGAGTAAGCCTCCGGTCTGAGGAGCACGGCTAGACATTTTGACTTTCACATATTTTGTTGTTGACATATTCTTTCTCTTTTTCCTTGTATTTGCTGCGAAAAGACATGGCGCTTGCTGTGCGCTCTTGCTTTAACATTTTGAGCCGAAACAATGTATTTTCAGCTTTTCCAACATGTTCCCTAATTAGGGTTTGATGTCTGCTGACTTTGTCCTTTGCTTGTGTTTGTAGGAGCTTTAGGAGGTCCACGTGGAGGGGCAATTTAAACTCCTTACGCTTCTTGCTGGAAACCCATTTTCTTTTTGGACAATTTGAAGTACAGGGTTGTGTCGATTTCTGACTTTGTCATTTAGGATGAACCGATCTCCTATGTTGTCATTTGACTCTAGATATCTTTGAGAAATTTTGTTGTTGTTGCTGCTGATGATACGAAACGACCTATCAACAGAGATGCCATTATCCAATGGCAAAATCAATCTCCTTCACCTGCTTAGTCACATGGAAAAAAAAAGATTGATTTGAAAATATGGCTGGATCTAGTTTGATACTAGACTGCCTACGTATCCCGTGAAGGAATCAAGCCAAACGTAGTTCACCCATTTGATTTTGGGTATGGATTTTTTTTTTTGAAAACTTTTTTTTGTTTGCAGCTGAGTCTGGTTTTAATACCAGATTGCCTACGTACCCTTTGAAGGGATCAAGCTACACGTAGTTCGGGAAGATTTGTGCTCTACCTTTTGCCTGGGCCGCCTTCCCGACTTTTCAACCCAGCGAGCTTTTTCCTTTTTTTTGTGTAGCTCTAACTTTTGCCTAGATCATCCATTTTTTGATCTAGCGAGCTTCAAAGGGTATGAAACTTTTTTACAAATTTCCCATTGACGCAGGGATATATACGATTTCCGTCTGCGTTTGAAAGCTCATATGCGCCTTTGGTGAAGACTTTAGTGACTACATATGGCCCTTCCCACTTTGGTTCAAACTTCCCCTTTGACTTTCTGGTGACAATGATGGGTCTTCGAACTGTTAAGACCAAGTCTCCTATTTTGAATGACCGACACTTAACCCTCTTGTTGAAGGCGCCTGCCACTTGAGCTTGGTAAATTTCAAGTTTCTGTTGGACCGCAAGCCTCTTTTCATCAAGTGCTTCAAGCTCTGCCAATCTGATTTGTGCATTTTCATCAGGATTTGTCAACATTGTAGCTATCCTTAAGGAAGGCAATTGAATTTCCAATGGCAACACTGCTTCAGACCCATAGACCAAGTTGAATGGTGTACACCCAGTCGCCGTGCGGACGGTGGTCCTGTAGGCCCATAATGCCTCGGGGAGACGATCATGCCAGTCTCTTTTATTTGCCGAGACCATCTTCTTTAGGATGTTGCAAAGTACTTTATTGAAAGCCTCTGCCTGACCATTAGCCGTTGGGTTATAGCTGGATGAAAATGCATGTTGGATGTTGTATTTTTTACACTACGTAATCATGGCTCTGCACTTAAAGTAAGTCCCATTGTCAGATATTAACTTTGAGGGGACTCCAAAGCGGTAAATGATGTGAGTTTTGACAAACTTTGCAACATCTTCTGCTTTCACTGCTTTAAGAGCAACTGCCTCACTCCATTTTGAGAAGTAATCTGTTGCGGCCAGTATGTATTGATGCAGACGTGAGGACTTAGGAGATATAACACCCACAACATCTAATCCCCATGCTTCGAAGGGATATGATAGAGACGTGGGATGAAGAGGTACTGGGGGTTGGTGTATGAAATCTCCATGTACTTGACATAGTTTACATGCTCGTGCATAATCTATCGAGTCTTGTATCATGGATGGCCAGTAGTAGCCTATTCTTTTCAATTGGGCGGCTAACTTTGGACCTGCTTGATGGGCTCCGCAAATGCCACCGTGGACATCTTTAAGAGCTTGAATTCCCTCTTCTTTTGATAAACACCTCAACAGTATGCCGTCAAAAGATCTCCTATATAGAGTGTCATTAAGGTATACATATCGAGGAGCTGTTCGTCTCACATAAATCCTTCTCTTTGGATCTGCAGGTAAGGTTCCGGCCTGACAGTACTCAACCATATCTTTGCGCCAATCAGACTCTTCCTCAACATCGAATGTGGAGACTACATGTGTTTCGCTGGTAGTTTCCATCCGTTCAAAAGACATAGGCAGCAATTGACGTTCCCCGACCGTTATTTGAACGTCTCTTTCGTTAGGGAGCGCTAATGAAGCCGCCAAGTTAGCCAATGCATCTGCTTTGTCATTCTCTGATCTAGGAATGTGACTAATATTTATGTCTCGGAATTGTCCCATAAGATATTTGACTCTTTGATGATATGGGACAAGGTTCGCATGTTTGACTGCATAGTCATCATTTATTTGTCTGACAACTAATTGAGAGTCACCGAATGCTTGCAAAGAGTCGATCCCCATTTCCAAAGCTATCTCTAAGCCTATGATGAGTGCTTCATATTCTGCAACATTGTTTGAACATAGAGCCAATAGAGAGAATGAGTAAGGGATTATACCGCAAGAAGGTGTTATGAACACTATGCCAGCCCCGGCTCCTTGTCTTCTAGCGGCCCCATCGAAGTACAGTTGCCATGAGGAAGTTTCTGCTGAGAACACGTCTTCATTTGGCAAATTTTCGTGCAATTCGTGGGTATCTAGAACTGGATGTGCTGCCAAGAAGTCTGCCAATACTTGTCCTTTCACCGCTTTTTGCGGGACATACTTTATTTCGAACTCGGAGAGAATTAGGGACCATTTTGCAAGTCGTCCTGAAGGCACAGGTTTTGTCATCAGATACTTTAATGGATCTGCTCTAGATATCAAGGTGACACTATGAGCAAGTAAATAATGCCGTAGTTTCTGAACTGCGAAGACCAGTGCAAGGCAAATCTTTTCTATTGCCGTGTAATTGTGTTCAGCTCCCACTAACGTCCGACTTAGATAGTAGAGAGCGTTTTCTTTGCCCTCATCATTGTTCTGTGCGAGCATTGCCCCCAGAGATCGTTCAAGAGCTGCGATATAGAGGATTAGAGGTTTGCCTTTGATAGGCGCCATTAGGACTGGTGGGTTGAGCAAGTATTTTTTGATGCTATCTAAAGCGTTTTGACATGCTTGGTCCCACACAAAAAGTACATCTTTCTTCATCAGTCTTGAAAACGGTTGGCACCTCCCAGAAAGATTTGAAATGAATCTTCTTATATAAGCAAGCCTTCCTTGCAACCCTCGCAATTCTCGAAGATTCCTTGGTGGCGGCATTTCCCAGATTGCTTTGATTTTGGTTGGGTCGATCTCAATTCCTCGATACCTGACAATGAAACCGAGGAACTTACCGGATGTAACTCCAAACGCACATTTAAGAGGGTTCATTTTCAGCGTATGTTTACGGAGCCTTTCAAACACCTTTCTCAAGTCACTTAGGTGATGTTCCCGTTTTTTGCTTTTGACTACCAAATCATCTACATAACACTCGACTGTATTATGCAACATGTCCCCAAAGATGGCTGTCATTGCTCTTTGGTAGGTAGCACCTGCATTTTTCAAACCGAAAGGCATAACCGTGTAACAATATACTCCTTTAGGAGTGCGAAAAGCTGTTAGTTCCTCGTCTTCTTGTGCCATTTTTATTTGATTGTAGCCAGAGAAACCATCCATGAAGGACATAGCACCGAAACCTGTTGTGGCATCGACCAAAAGCTCAGTTATTGGTAATGGAAATTCATCCTTTGGACAAGCTTCATTAAGGTCTCTGTAATCTACACAGATGCGGATTTGCCCATTCTTTTTCTCAACAGGTACGATACTGGCCAACCATGTGGGGTATTTGACTTCACGGATGAATCCCACATCGATGAGTTTATCCACTTCAGTTTTGACTTGAGTAGCTAGTTCTGTGCGAAAACGTCTTGGTGCTTGCTTAACCCACCTTTTCTCCTTTGAGACCGCTAGATTGTGAACAGCAACCTTCGGGTCTAAACCGGGCATGTCTTGATATCCCCATGCAAACACATCTTTAAATTCTTCAAGAATATTTTTGTAGTCTTGAAATTCTTTCGGAGTTAAAAGGGCGCTTACAAATACGGGTTTTGGATCTTCTATTGTGCCCAGGTTTATTTCTTGGAGTTCATCCACCGTTGCTTGACCTCCGTCTTCTATTTGTGGTGGGGCAGGTTCAGCATCATTGATGAATTCATATTCTTCCGCATCATCGGTTGAATCGTCCTCAATTGAGACACAATTTGTGGATGCTGATTCCTCTGTGAACTGAGCAATTACATCCTTGTGTTGTTTACTCTTGAGCTTCCATTTCTTGTTCCGTTGTAGTTTATAAGGGGTTTCGCCCAATCTTAGGAACGCTGAAACTCGAGGTTGGGATTCAATTGCTAGACGTTGAAAAACAGAGATACGAGGCGGATCTTCCTTTTCCATCCGTTGAAGAGATGTGGTTGGCGGTGTGTCTTCCTCACAAAACATAGCTTTGTCGAGACTTGTAAAGACATAAGATTCTGAGGGATCAAACTCAGGAACTTTCACTTTGAGCATGCCCTTTGTCTGCTTGATCATTACTCTTAGCGGAGTGGTTTTTGAAGTTGCTTTGCCACTGTTAAGTTTAATCTTCAAGGGAGCAGAGGATACTGGTTTCACATTCCTGTTTTTGTAGGAGATAACTCGTTTGTGTCTATTGTGCCCATGATCGAGCGTTGTAGAGATTACGATACCTTCCTTTGGAATGGATTGATCAATTTTCCGAAGAGGCCTGGCGTAGCTTGTCATGAGGGTCTCCATTGTGTTTTTGACTGGAGTTATGACCTTTTGTCCAGGTTTGCGTAGGTCTTTCCGTATATACCTGAAGGTCATCTTTGGTTTGGATACCTCGGAGCCTGGAGCCTTCTCTTCTTTCAAGGGCACTGATAGAGTTGCTTTGGCCCGAAATTTAGGTGTGTTAGACACCTTCAATTTCTCAATCTCTAGCACATGTTTGGGTACTTCTTGTATGACTAAGTTAGGAAGCTCTGTTGACTTATAAAACTTAGCATCTGAATAATTTACCTCTTCGCCTTTGAAAGGATCAGTGTCTGTCACGACTTTTTTAACTTCTTCATTTTGCAGCCATTTAAAGCATTGATGTAACGTGGAAGGGATGACGCCATAAGCATGGAGCCATGGGCGCCCTAACAGTACATTATAGGATGTGGGAGCATCTATCACGTGAAACAAAGCGCTTGAGAAGAGTTCCCCAATTTCCATTTGTAGGACAATTGTTCCCATTGCTTTCTGGCTAGCTTGGTTGAAGCCCTGGATGGTGAGCATAGACGGGGTGAGTTGTTTAGCATTCATCCCCATGTTATGAAGTGTTTTAAGAGGCAACAAATTTACTGCCGACCCACAGTCAAGTAAGATCATGTTGATCGTCATATTACCCACAAGTCCGGTGACGTAGAGGGGCCTATTATGTTGTTCGCCTCCCAATAACAGGTCTTCATCTAGGAACGAAATACAATTCCTGCAATTAGGGCAATCTCTTGAGGTTGTCGCATCAACTTCAACAACATCCTCTTTATACAAGTCTGGACTTAGCAGTGCCTCAATCAATGCTTCTCGTAGCTCCCTTGACATGCGCAAAGCGTCGTAAACACTGAAGAGTGAAGGGATACATTGCAGATGTGCCAGTACGTCATATTTGGACTTTTGTTGAGATTCTTTTGTCCTTCGAGGAACCATTTTTGGTACAGCTTTAATTTTGTCGACAGGATTGTTCGCATCACCCTTTGCTCTTAGCTTTGTAGGCAATGTTTTTCCATCGTCTTGAATAGCTGATGGTATAACCGGGATAGAGCGTGTTTGAATTTGATCGACTTCATGCAGCCTTTCATCGTCTGCATCTGAGCTGGATGGGGAGGCTGTCTCAACAGAGGCCATACAACATTGGAGCACCTCTTCATGATCTTCTTTCTTCTGGTCGTTCTTGAAGAACTCTTTTGGTAGGAATTCCATAAGGGTAATTGGAGTTCGCGGTGATTGTCTATACTCATCTTTGCTTTGAGCTCGGACGTTCTTTGTCGCATTTCTTCCTTTCTTTTTACCTGTTGAGAACCTACCACGATATTGGTTTTTTGAAGAGGGAGAAGGTGAAGAGGATCGAGCCAAGGGAGGATGATGTTGCCTCGCGCTATTCCTTACAGTTGTCCATTCCCTATCTGAATCTTCCAACCCATCTGAATCTTCCCATATCTCAAAGCTTGTCGTCATGAGTTCATATAGGGATGGAATATTAGGGTTTCCAGGTCGTGGCATGTTGGGATGTGCTTCGACAATTGTGACTTCGTTGTCAACTTCAAACTTGACAGAGATGGCGCCATCAGGCCTAGACACATCAGTTGAAATTACATTGGCTGCTGTTGTCACGATTTCATTTTTGTTGATCATTTCCTGGATTATGTCCTTGAGGATGTAACAATCTTTCAATGTATGACTGACTATGCGGTGATACCGACAGTATTTTGGATCATTGGTTTTGTTCATCTCTGAGGGTCGTTTTGATTCAGGAAGTGTAATCATCTTAGCCGCCATGAGCTCATCGAAAATTGCATCCACGTCATCATTGTCAAATGAATAAGTGACGTTTCTCCTTTCTTTGAGTGTGAGTCTTCGAGGGCGATCATCTTTTGTTTTGCTGTCATTATTATTCTTGACATTGTCGCCTCTCTTGTCATTCTTGACGAAGGTCGCCATTGTTTCTCCCTTCTTGACAACCGGCTTTTTTGAATCATTGTTCTTGGCAGCAATTTGATTCCTCGAACTCGAAGCTATTTTTTGACGAGCAATCTGTCTTTCAACATTACCTGCCTTAGACACCAACTCATCAAATGTTTGTGGCTCTGCTGTGCCAATATATGTTGCGATCTCCGGGAGGAGGTTATTAGCACACATCTGAACAGCAGAGGATTCAGACAACTTGTCGGGACATTGGAGATTAAGACTTCTCCACCTGGTGATGAACTCAGTGGAACTTTCTTTGTCCTTTTGCTTGGTATCCGCCAGATCAATAATCGATATTTTCTTTTTAGAGCTGACGAATTGTGCCAAGAATGCTCTCTGCATATCGTCCCATGTTAGTATAGAACCTGGCTCCAACTGTGTGTACCATGTGAATGCAGAACCCTTGAGGGACTGTACGAATTGCCTGACCAGAAAGGCGTCTACTTGTGACGTTTCCCCACAGGCTGAATAAAAGTGGGCGAGATGTTCTCGTGGAGAACTATTTGTCCCATCGAATTTGTCAAAGATTGGTCTTTGATATCCCTTTGGGAAGGGTATCGCATCATAATGGTTAGGATATGGCTTACGATATCCCAGAACTGGTGTAGCCATAGACAACTGAAAGTCTCTTATTCCTTCGGCTATCAAGCTCTTGATACTTTCTGCTGAGAGCATGTTATCGTTCTTTTGAGCAAAAGAAGGGCCTGGCTCCTCTTGTTCTTCTTGTCTCTTCTTCTCCATGAGCGCAGCACACTTAGCCATGAGACTAACGATTTCCGCTTCCTTTTCGGCTAACTGTTTCTTGGACTCAAACTCAATAAATGTGAGCCTTTGAGCTTCAATTTCTTTCTCAGTTTGCCTCTGTTGGGCATCCAGTTCAAATTGAGCCATTCTTTTTGCCATCTCTTCCAGTCGTTGTCTCAACTGCTCCTCTGGCGGAGTTTCAGAGCTTGCCATGAGTACTTGGGCATTGTTGAATTCAGGACTGTTGCTAGACTTTATCTGAGATGAAGAATCACTGATTGGATTGGAAGCCTCGTACAGAGGGTTTCCTTTCCATGAGACCAATAAAGGATTGTTTGACGTATCAGTTGGTAACATGTCAAGCATCTTCTTCTTAGTCATGTTGCGAGTGATAGGACCTGCGTAAGAATCGTCTCCATATACCGGATACTCCTCAGCTTTAGATCCGTTTTTCCTTTCTCGAGCGTTTGAGGGTGCGTCGAGAGCTTTTGCTACCTCCTCTGCTAACTTCTTTGGGTCAAGATCTTGACTATCTTGAGAAGTTGTTTGTTGCGAGGATGAGGTGGATCTTTGTGAGCCTCCAAAAGGGAGCTGAGGTACATGGTCATCCTCTTTGTCTTCTTCTCCTCCCTTAGTGGAAGTTGTCATCACAGTTTCTACTGTTGGTAGAGGGACCTGCATTGTACCGATCATGACATAAGCCGGAACATGAGTTATCACAACTGCTGGTGTTGATTGAGCAATTTCTGCCAGGACGGCTTCAATTGACTTAGTTTGGGCATCTTTCTTCCTTTGAGCCCGTGCTGCCCTCTTCCTCTGATTTCTTAAAGCATTCTTGGAAATGCCATCGAAAACCCGGGTCTTCGTCACACCTGTGACAACCTTGTTTTGCTTCATTCCCAGCTTTGTTTTTGTAGAAATTACAGGAAGATGACCAATTGCGAATGACATCCGGTAACCACTTTGATTCGAGTGATTAGCAGCTGGAGTGAGCTTGTGGAAGAAAACTGTAATCTTTGGTGCCATTTGATCTGTTACCTTCAAAACACACACAATAAGTTAATAACTTCATGAAAAGAGATGAAAGGGAAAATGAGTCCCCAGCGGAGTCGCCAAAAACTATGTTGGGTAAAAATGTGCCAAAAATGTAAAATGTCACCCAACGTAATTTCACTCTATTTTATTGGTTAAAATAGAGTTTTAATTATGTCTGGTTCAACTCATTCAAGACAGAACGTGTCTCTTAATTACAATCCCTCATTACAAGGGAACACCCCTTGATTCGATTTATGAAGAAACCGATGTGTGTTTGTTTGCTTTTGCGACTGCACCCGAATGGGTTGCCTACGTACCCCGAGAGGGATCAAGCCATTCGTAGTTCAGGATCCCCAACAAGTGAATGACTCGTTGGAGGGCTGTGATTTTTAAATGAGAGTAGTGTTTGGGATTTGTATCTGAAGATGTATAAGCTATGGAGCGAGGCTTCAGAAGATCCGAGAATTTATTTGAAGTTGTGGTCGCATCCAGATTTAAATCTAGACTGCCTACATACCCTATGAAGGGATCAAACCGATGTAGTTCAAAATTTGGAGTGGGTTTGAGAATTTGACTGAAGTCATTTGGACTGGTCGATTTTTGACTGGTGGTCAGGGATTCTGTTTGGAATGGTGAATTTGACTGAAGTCATTTGGACTGGTCAACTTTTGACTGGTGGTCAGGGATTCGATCATGTGTTTAGGAAATTGGCTTGAAAAGAACCAGGATTTGGTTTTAGCCATGGTTGTATCCAGATTTAAGTCCGGACTGCCTACATATCCCTTTGTGGGAATCAAACCATTGTAGTTCACGCCCGGATTTGGTTTTGATAGATGTACATATTTTGAATCCATCAATTGTATTTCATGTCGATACTTGATTTGGTGGGGTGCCAGCTAATTTGATTTGGGCACCCATCATCCTGGGCTTTGCAGTTGGGCCTTGAGACTTGAAGTGGGCTTTTTTACACTGCTGCATTTGGATTTGTACTCGCCATGTAATTTGATAATGACTTTTGCAGTTGGGCCTTGAAACTTGAAGTGGGCTTTTTTCACTGCTGTATTTGGACTTGCATTGTCTTTTGTGGGCTTATTTCCTTTTCATTTGTGAGAGGCCCATAGATTTTTCTTGGAGGCATTTTATTTGATTTGGGCACCCATCGTGTCGAGCTTTGTTGTTGGGCCTTGGAATTTAAACCGGGCTTTGTACTGCTTCGGGTAAAGTGGGCCTGTTTCCATTTCATTTGCAAGAGGCCCAGAGATCTTTGATTTGGGCCTTGGGACTTGGATTGGGCTTCATACTGAAAAGTTGGTGGAGTTGGTCTTGAATTGATGATGGGCCTGTGGAGTGGGCTTGTTTCCCTTTTTCTTTTGTTGAAGGCCCATCAGAAAGATGACCGAAGCCCATATGTCCTTCTCTTTTTTTTTGGTTGGAAGCCCATGAGGAAGATGACCGAAGCCCAACGTCCTTTTTTTGTTGAAGGCCCAATAGGCCAGATTTGGTTGCCGGGCCCATTTCGGAGGCCCATAAGTTTTTTTTTTGTTGGAGCTTTGTTACCAGGCCCTTTTTTTTCTTGGCTGGCCCAGTTTGGTGGCCCAACTTGGAGGCCCGGCCCGGTTGGAGGCCCAAATGTCTCTTTCTTTTATTGTTTTTTTTGTTGCCAGGCTCAATAAATCTCGGCAGGGCCCATTTGAAGGCCCAACCCGGAGGCCCGGTTGTCTTTTTTTGTTTGTTGTTGGCCTTTAATTGCCAGGCCCGGTATCAACCCAATTCGGAGGCCCAAACTGGAGGCCCGGATCGGAGGCCCAATACTTCGGCCTTTTCTTCTTTCCTTTCGTCTGTTCTTCCCCATTTCTTCCTCCCTTCTTTCTTTCTCTTCTTCTTCTTCCATTCGCTTCTCCTGTTCCTTCTTCTCGAAGCCCGGGCGAGAGAGAGAGAGAGAGAGAGTTGGGTCAGACAGATCGGAGATGGGGTGGCGCTTCGGAACAGATCGGAGCTCGTGATTTGGGAAGTCTGCACAGATCGGGTAAGGATGATTCCTTGATTTGACTTTCGCCAGTTTCTGTTTGTTTTCCTTTCCCAAAACTGATTCGATTTTTCCTTCTGTTTATCACTGTC
>OX637580.1:2517444-2687444 GCA_951800085.1 Comarum palustre
TCATCTTGTGATGGAGTTATGCTCAGGTGGGCGCTTGATTGATCAGATGCTTGAGGACGGTCAGTATTCAGAGCAGCGGGCTGCTAATATATTCAAAGAAGTGATGCTAGTTATCAAATATTGTCATGATATGGGGGTTGTGCACAGAGACATAAAGCCTGAGAATATTCTTCTTACAAAAGCAGGAAAGATAAAGCTTGCAGATTTTGGACTGGCCATGAGAATATCTTACGGTGAACACCATATCCATTAATTGTAGCATGTTGTGTTTAGCTTCAAAATATAATTTCATATCCATGTATAACTGTAGACCACTTCAGTTTTCAGTGCACTTTTTAGCCATTGTTTTTTTTATATCAGACCATGCATGCCGATAGAGTCAAAGACTACGGAGCACATGCTTTTATGTTACCTGGTTATGATTTCTATTGATTCTGCATTCTGGTATGATACTAGCTTCTCGCTTTTCATTTTAGGAGTGTTGAAACTATGTTCATAGTGTAGAACAGTGTTCTTATTAGTATCTCATGATATGCTATTGTTAAGATAAGTAATCAGTGAAGATGCGTACATGATTATTACATCAAAGTAGTTTCATGCATGATTGCAATTTGATCGGAACTTATTTTGAAGCTGTTTGCATAGTGCTTTGCGAGTGGTTATAAAATTTCATTTCTTTTTCAGCTGTGTATATGTTAATTAATTATGTAATGAAACCGCTTCTCATGCATTCTGCAGGTCAAAATTTGACTGGTTTGGCCGGAAGTCCAGCTTATGTTGCACCAGAAGTTTTAGTGGGAAAGTACTCTGAGAAAGTGGATATCTGGAGTGCTGGTGTCCTTCTACACACACTCTTGGTTGGTGTTCTTCCATTTCAGGGAGACTCTGTAGAAGCCGTTTTTGAGTCGGTAAAGACTGTGCAGCTTGATTTCCATACAGGGATATGGGAGTCAATTTCCAAACATGCACGTGATCTTCTTGGGAGAATGCTTACTAGGGATGTTTCAGTACGAATAACAGCAGATGAAGTACTAAGTAAGTTTATCGTGCTGTTGAATTTGGGAAGTGCCATCTTTTTCCCAACTTTTTCTGCTCTGTTGCAAGTACCAAACTGATTTGTTCTGGGATAAGGGCTGGTTTGAGATCTGTTTCTTGTTAAATGGATTGTAAAATAGTCTATGAAAAGTGTTTTTTCCTTGCTGTTATGGTGTGTGTGTACGTCAACTAGTATGTTATAAATAAGCCTTTTTCTTCGGTCTGAAGATTATTAAATGCTTACAACATGCCTTTTTTTTCAACTACCATTTTTAACGTTTACTTATTGCTGATCAAAGTAGTTTAGTACTTTTGGAATTTTGAATGCTTGGCCTGCTAGCCAGAACCTCTAACCCATGCCTGTTTACCAGTGTTTGTATGCTTCTGTTGCATTATTTCTGAGCCGTGTCTCAAGTGTATACTTGCACTTGTAGTAATTGCCTCTTTCTGTCCCCATTAAGCTCTTCAAATTTTGTAGTGGAATGCCTATAGTTCTAATTAAAACATTGACATCTTCTTACTGTTTCACAGGGCATCCATGGGTATTGTTTTATACTGAGCGAACATTGAAGGCACTACCCATTAAATCGAGATCAAAGAATCAAACAGGAGCCCCTTGCCACCAACTTGCAATTGCACCCAGACTTAAGGCAATTCTGAACAAAACAGAAGATGATTCTCTCAGTGAAACTCTTAGTGGTCCTTCATCCTCTGGTAGTTGCAAGTCAGAAGATCAAGATGATTGTGGCTTGGTGGATGCACTTGCCACTGCCGTTTCACATGTTAGAATTTCTGAGCCAAAAAGGACCAGGCTGTGTAGTCCCACAGGTCCAATCGAGCAGCAGTGTTCATCTAACATGAAAGCTAACCTCTGTAAGGCATTTTGATCCTGCTGACAAATTTACACAATCCGGTATCATTAGCAACACTGCTTTTAAGCTGGGGATCTGATAAGCTGCTCTGGCAATGATCTTCAGTGGGCAAAGATATCAAGTGACATTAATCTGAGGAAGATGGTAATTTGGGTTTAATATTGGTATTATTGTGAAATCTTGGTGCTTTTCTTCTCTCATTCATATATGCTTATTTTAATCTAATAATGGCTTTAACCTGACAGATTAAGAACCCCTTGTACATATTGTGTAAATAGAGCTGCAGTGCATTACTTTGCGTTTTCTCGACTTTGTATCATAGGTGATATAGTTTGTAATCATTGGTTGTCAATAAGGTGTGGAATGCTTTGAGGCAAATAATCTTCCATCCCTTTCCATCTTGTAGATCAACTCTCCATCCCTTTCCATCTTGTAGATCAACTCTCTTCTTAGTACTTAGTCCCCTCGTAGATCTTTCATCTTAGAAGTTAAGGTTTCAATTTTCAACGTTTCTTGAAGGATGTTTGGTTTTGGATGATATGTGATTTTAACAATTTAGTTCCTCTTTTGTTTGATGTTGGATGATTGTGATTTTAACAATTTGATTCCTCTTTTTGCCAGCCGTCTCCAGTTTTGGTTCTGAAGTACCCTCTTCGAGTTTCTGCATTAGGTTAGTCGTGATTGTAGGATCTTTACTTGGGAAGATGATGGTTCTCCTTGGCTCTATATATATATATATATATATATATAGACTTACATGCTAATAAAATAAATTAAAATATTATAACTAAATTTATTATAATTACATAAATTACAAGCCAATAAGACTAATCAATCACAATCAACTATTAAAATATCAATGATCCTGAAAATATAAGAGTCCGTCTATTGTTTTACAAATTCAATTTTTAAACTGTTTTACCAAATAAAAATTAGTTAAATTTTGTATTTTCAGATTTGGATGTGTATGGTAGTACAACTCGAGATGATTTATAAGAAGTAAAAATGTAAAAACATACTTATCCTCATCAGTCATCACGTATCAATATGAAAATTCTAGAGTACAGGTCGGCACCATACTGACCGGGTTTTTCCGGTTTGTTTTCCCCCTTCCCCGTACATGGCATGCTGAATTGCACACAAATTTTCCCCCACACAGAAACACACTTCATGAATGGTGCGCAAACTAGACTGTCCCCAGTTCGAGGTCGCATATTCAGTAATTGAAGAAGACACTCACTAAGACAGTCATATGGGTACGAAGATTTGTGAAGGGATCTTTCAAATTGAGTCTGTATATCCTAAAGTTATAACCCAGCATCTGGGTACGTTAGTCAGCAAGAAGAACTTCTCATCTGGGCAAGTGGTAAGAACTTCTCCAATTTCTAACAGAAAAATCAATCTCATGGATGATATCAGTTGATCGTCATAGTTGAAATGCACATCGATATGAATACAGAGAGGTGTGGTTAAGGTCTTTGTGTCGTGACAACTACCGAAAATTTCTGAGACCGGCGTTCTTCAAAAACGGTGAAAACATCTTATTGATGTTTTCCAAACTTACTCATGAATTCAGAGTTGTACTCCGCGTATCGTTTTTGCAGTTTTTCAACACATGCCTACTGAACGCGTTTCATCAGTGTTTTTGAATTTTTTTTAGATTCAAGAGCTTCTATTGAACACCAAAAAAGGAACACGGGAGGACACGCAAAGCTAACCCCAAAATAAGAACAAAAGACCTAACTCAAAAGCAACAAGTTAGATCCTACCTAAAATTATCTAGGCCGACAAGGAACAAAACACAAATCATAGAACAAAAAATTAAGAGAACCTATAGACTGGTATAGAAGAGAGATCTCGACCAAACACCAGGACCAAAAACTGAGGTAAGGAAGTCCAAACAGTAGAGCATTCATTAGACGCGCCAAAATTAGGTAAAAGATCCGTCGAGGCGTTTCCCTCCCTAAATATAAGTTTTTGATCTTTCAATTTTATAAGTTTTTTATCATTACCGTAACCCTAAAAAAAGTTTTTGAATTTGTAAAATAGAAAACCATTTTAGAAAACGGTACCGAACACAGCCTAAGTGATTCAAAAAAAATCTCGATAAATATATTGAGAAAAATAGAATATTCATGGAAACTTTCTCAACTTTTGTTAAAAGTGAATATAAAAGTGATATATTTGATGAAATGACAAAATATCCTTGACATTTAACGGTGTTAGTGATCAATGTATCAAAATGAATGTATCAAAATGTTAACTGAATGAAACTTAGGGTATGTAAATGTAAGTTTTTAATAATTAGGTATGAAAAATGAAAAAAAAAACATTATAATTCGGTTAGTTTTTTTGTAATTAATTCTAAAATCAATTACCCTCCGCTGTATAGTATGCCATCTATAAATCAATAAATGCAAGTTAAAGACCACAGCCTAGAACAAATTGGTGCTATTCTATTCCAAATGCATAGCAATTAGCAACCAACTATTACCTAAACTTAGGGCCACAGCTCAGATGGAATGGATTGGAGTCTCGAGTGTTAGATTTTTTTATTTGAGAGAACTCAGCTTGAGTGTTCTAATTCTATTATGCAGCTAGTCATGATACGACAAAAACATAATTGTCCAAATCTCATTTATTAATATCAACAGGTTTTGTTTTTTCAATGATAATTATCAACAGATTGTAACATGCATCAGCCATTGACCCAAGTATTATAATCACAATTACATATGGTTTTCTGAAAGGTGGCTCTAGATCTCAATTTCGAGGTCGATCAATTCCTTGGTTGACATATACAAACCTCCAGATCAATCATTCTTGAACTTGAAGAAATCATGGAAGTGAAAAGAAGTGCCAACAAACTTAAGAGCTTGAGCCCCTCAATAACCATACTACTCATTGGCCTCTTTTCACTTTCCCTCACTCTCATCCTCTTTCATGGCTTTTCTTCATTCTCCACCTCTTCTGCCTCATGGGATTTCAAGAAATGGGGAAGTGAACTTGGTGCCAGCAACAATGATGCTCATTATGATCTTAACTCGAAACTCCGAGACTCGGTTACTTTCCTTCCTCTCAAAGACTTGAGGTTCACCAAAACTGCAATGGATGGCAACACTTGGTTTATGAGCTCCTTCAGCGACACATATGAAGAAAATGAATCCCAATATCTCTTCTTCCCTTCACAAGCGTCAAAGGGAAGACTACTGTGCCTCAAGGGTCATGACCACAAAGATGGCACTGAAAACTCGTATGCATTGTCATGGCCTCAAAGTCTTCCAAACTCCACTACATTCTTGGAGGGCCTAACATTTGTGTCTGACACGTACTATGATTATTCAAACTTGTGGCATGGAGTCACTGCCATGGTCCCTTTTGTGGGATGGTCCATCAAGAACAGGTTATGATCCCTCATCTCATAAGTTCTTTGTACAATTTTCTCAATGTTTGTGTTAACCTTCGATGTTAATCTTCGTTATTTCTGTTATTGCTGCAATCTTGTTACAGGTGTGTGAAGCCGACGAGATGGGTGCTGTTCCACTGGGGAGAGCTGAGGGACAAAATGGGATTGTGGCTTCAGAACCTAATGGAAGCAAACTTCGGGAAAGTGATGATTGAAACAATGGGAAAATGAGAAGGGCCTTATTGTTTTAAGAAGGCTGTGGTGATGAGACATAATGTTGGGAAAATGGGGAAGGAGAGGATGCTTCAAGTGTCTGACTTGTTGAGATGTAAAGCAAGAGTGCTTTGTGGCATAAATCCTGCAGGTAGAGGGAAGGAGGTTGGTGTTAGAGGGGAGCCAATTATAAGGCTAACTTTGTTAATGAGGAAAGCTTCAAGATCATTCAAGGATCCAACGGCTGTGATTAGTATATTTGCGAGGGAGTGTGCAATGGTGGATGGGTGCTTGTTGGAGGTTGTTCAATCTGAAGACCTAAGTTTCTGTGATCAGGTTTGCCCTCTTCTACATTATATGATTTATATCTCAAGAGGCAGAGGTTTAATATTTATTATTAGGCTAAGGACATACTGTTGTAATTACTAACTTTGTTTCTCATTAAGGTTATAGAACTGGCTTTATCTCGGTTAAGTTTAACGCCCAATAATTTAGTTATTATTTAGTTGCTTAAGCATAAAGTCTTTGGCAATAATTTGCCATCACTTTTCTGTTCCCATCATGCAAGTAACATACTCCATAGAAGTTAGAACATAGAATTAATGAAAAGCTACACTTGTAGCAAATAAAGACCAACACTCCTTTTCTTCTTTTTCTTTTTCTTTACTAAATAATCCTAGGGGTTACCGTTTGTTGCATATGAAGGTAAAACTGCTTTCCTTCTGTTAATTCTAAAAACCACTCTGCATCAATTTGTGAATGGATAAGGGTACCTTTGATGTTAAATTGGTTTTGTGTTTGATTCTGGTGTTCTTGAACAGGTTAAGGTAATGGCCAACACAGACATTCTTGCATCCCCACATGGAGCACAGCTAACAAACATGCTCTTCATGGATAGAAACAGTAGCATAATGGAATTCTTTCCTAAAGGATGGTTAGAGCTTGCCGGAGTTGGCCAGTACGCTCATCACTGGATGGCAGATCAATCCGGTATGAAGCACCAAGGTGCATGGTGGGATCTCAATGCTGAAGAGGAATGTCCTGACCCTAAGCAACAACAAGAATGCTTTAACTTCTACAAAAATCGCCAGGTCGGTCACAACGAAACTTACTTTACTGGGTGGACTAGAACTGTTCTCAACCAAGTTAGGGTAAGCAAGCAGGAAGCCGTGCGGAGTTTGCAGATATATCCAAATGCTTGCCAATGCTAGCTTTCTAATGTTTCATTCATACTTTGTAATCTAAAGCAACATATGAAAATAATGACATTTCTTTCACTATGCAGAAAGAAAAGAAAAAACAAGCGGAGTAAAGGAAAAGCCAGCGCAAACATTCATATCTAGCTAACTAGGTTAGAAAAAATCACAATGATATATCATTCTTTCTTTACATAGATCACTTATCCAATAAGTCTGAAACAAAAGATTGTAGGACTCAACTGCTACAACCACAATATTTTCACAAACCTAAAGTGCTATTGTCAATATTTCAACTTGTTATACTAGCAAAAGCGTAAGATGGCTTTACAATGAGACAAGTAATTCAGCATTCCAGAAAATCTCTTCAACAAAAAGATATTTGGAAGGATCATCCTTCATTCACTCCTAATTGTATCCATGGCACAGCTTTTAGGAAAATCTCGTGTCTTTTGAATGGACTGTTAGTAGAAACTGGAAGGTAGAGACCCTTGACATAGGTGGACATGCATGTAGTAGTGCTTGGAATGGTTTCCACTGTTAATTGGGATGGAATAGAAGTTTGTGTGTAAAAGCTTCTGTATTACTTTAATGAAAAACAAATACAAGATGTGCCTTATATAGAGACAGCTAGGTGTGTAAACCCTGTACAATAGGGTTTCGGTATACAATAGGGTTTCGGTATACAATTCTTAGTTGTAGTAGGAAACCTATTAACTAGGAATGATTCTTTCCTTCAATACTCCCCCTCAAGTTGCAATGTATGTTGAGAACATTCAACTTGTTCAAGAGCTCTGTGAATTGCTTCGGATGTAATGGTTTGGTGAATAGGTCAGCCGGTTGATCTTTTGTCCGGATGTGTGCAGTCTGGATGAGTCCTCTTTGTATCTTCTCACGAATAACATGACAATCAATTTCTATATGTTTGGTGCGTTCATGGAAGACTGGATTTGACGCTATGTACAATGCTGCTTGATTGTCACAGTAAAGCCGAGCTGGACTAGCACATGAAACATTCAAATCTTTGAGGACATTCTGTAACCAAGTTACTTCACAGCACGTAGAAGCCATAGAGCAGTACTCCGCCTGCACTTGACCTCGAAACCGTACTTTGCTTCTTTGTTCTCCAGGAAATGAGTGCATTACCAAGGAATACGCAATAGCCAGTTACTGATCTTTTAGTATCTCTACACCGTGCCCAATCAGCATCGCAAAAGGCTCTCAAATTTGGTGAACCAGTAGACGGTAGCAGTAACCCTTGGCCTGGAGTAGCTTTAAGATATCGAAGCACATTGTAAGCTGCTTCAAGATGAACGTTTCTTGGTTTGTCCATAAATTGACTGAGGACATGTACGGCATAGACGAGATCGGGACGTGTAATAGTGAGGTATATGAGTCTACCAACTAACCTTCTGTAAAGACCCGGTTCAGTTAGCAAGATTCCATCTCCTGTGCTGAGCGAAGTGTTGTACTCGATAGGACATTTTGCAGGTTTAGCTCCAAGAAACCCAGAATCTTCTAGTATTTCCAATGCATATTTTCGTTGACATAGGATCAGGCCTTGTTTCGATCGAGCTACCTCAATGCCAAGAAAGTATTTCAGAACCCCCATGTCCTTGAGCTTAAAACGGTTTGACAGAAAAGTCTTTACAGCGTTGATGTCGTCAAGGTTATTTCCTGCTAGTATCACATCATCAACATAGACCAACAAGGCTGTAAAGTTACCTTGACGTTGCCGCACAAATAGTGAATAATCAGACCATGACTGAGTAAAGCCAGCAGTTTTTAGTGCATTAGAGAGCTTAATGAACCATTGCCGTGATACCTGTTTCAAACCATATAAAGACTTGTGTAGCTTGCAAACTCTGTGCTCCCCCTTTCGTCCAAAACCTGGAGGAAGTTGCATGTAGACATCCTCATTGAGATCACCATTAAGAAAGGCATTATTGACATCAAGTTGATGGAGATGCCAACCGCGAATGGATGCAAGACTGAGAAGAACGCGGACTGTTGTGAGCTTGGCCACAGGAGCAAAGGTCTCTCGGTAATCGATGCCCTCAATCTGGCTGTAACCTTTTGCAACCAGCCGCGCTTTATATCGTTCAATACTGCCATCAGGGTTGTACTTGATCTTGTACACCCATTTGCAACCAATGGGACGCTTATGAGCAGGCTTCGGGACAAGACTCCAAGTATGATTGGCCTGAAGGGCTTTGATTTCATTCTGCATGGCGTCACGCCATTGTGGATCAAGGACAACCTGTGAGAAGGAAGTTGGTTCTCGGTGCAAGGTTAGTGCAGCAGTATAAGCCTTATGTGTAGGCGAAAGACGATCATAAGAGAGAACCGTAGAGAGACAATGAGGAGTACCTTGTGTGGTGACCACGTCCGGGGAAGTCGACGGGACAGTGCGAGAGGGAATGGCTGCCTCAATATGAAAGTCTTGTAGCATGGAAGAAATCTTGGTTGGTCGTGTTGACCGTCGAGGAAGGGTGTTCGGCGGTGGAGCTTCGGTGGATGTGTGGGAAGGTGGCACGGTGTGGTCACTTTGTTGGAATGTGGAGGTAGTTGGATCTGTGGGATTAATGTCGTTGGGGACAGGAGTAGGGTTAGGACTGTGGATGTCTGGAGGTGATGCAGCGGAATGAAAAGATAAGGTATCGACAGGAGAAGTAGAAGATGGATTATGCTGAAGGTTTGGAGGAGGCGTGGCTGGTGTGGTAGTGTCGTACATGGCAGTGATTTGTGGCTGAGGAAGTAGAGTGTCATGGCTGGAGACAGACGCAGGAGACTGGTATGGAAAGTGAGTCTCAAAGAAGAGAATATCCCTGGAAACATGAATTGTCTTGCTCTTTAAGTCATAAACCTTGTAACCTTTCTTACCATGGGGATAACCAAGAAAGATGCACTCGGTAGAGCGTGGATCGAACTTTGAAGGCTTGGATGGATGAGTGGAAATAAAACAGCGACATCCAAAAACCCGCAAATGAGAGTAATTAGGAGGTTGTCCATAAAGTCGTTCAAAAGGTGTTTGTCCTTGAAGAAGAGGAGTAGGTGTGCGATTAATCAGATAGGAAGCTGTAAGAATCGCATCACCCCAAAACTTCTTTGGTAAGTTTGCCTGGAAAAGAAGAGCTCGAGACATGTTTAAAAGATGGCGGTGTTTTCGTTCAGCGACGCCATTTTGTTGAGGAGTGTTGACACAAGATGTTTGATGTTCAATCCCTTTAGAAGCATAAAAGGTAGGCATGATAAATTCAGGACCATTGTCACTACGAACGATTTTGACTCGTGTTTCAAATTGTGTTTCAACTAATTGAAGAAAATCAATGAGGAGAGACAGTGCCTCAGATTTTTGTTTCATGAGAAAAACCCATGTACCCCTGGAATAGTCATCAACAATGGTGAGGAAATATTTGGCACCTGAAAGTGAGGGAACATGATAACCACCCCATATATCAACGTGAATTAAAACAAAACATGCATTACTTTTGCTGGTACTCAAGGGAAAAACTTGACGAGTCTGTTTGGCTAAAGGGCAAATTAAACAATTGTTGTGAACATGACTTGTGTTTGAAAGAAAGGAAAACTTAGATAATACTTTTGAAGAGGGATGACCAAGCCGATTATGCCACAAGATAGGGTCGGTTTTTGAGGTGATGATGTTGGCCATGCTACACATTCCTTTCCGATCCGACTTGAGGCAGTAAAGTCCATTTTCCTCACGGCCCATCCCAATCGTCTTCCCCGATCGTAGGTCCTGTATAACACAAACATGTCTCAGAAAGATGGTGATAAAGAACGAATCATATGCCAATTTGCTCACAGATATCAGGTTCAGATAAAACGATGGAACACATAGGACATTATGGAGTGTGAAGTCCGATGTAAATTGTACTGTTCCAACATGTGTAACTGTGACTTTGTGACCAGACGGCAATCGAACAGTGTAGTTCACTGCCGGCTTAGAGTAAGTAAGCAGTGTTTCATTGCATACAATATGATCAGTAGCGCCACTATCAATGATCCATGTATCTAAGTCACATTGTGAAATAATCTTACCCGAGAGCTCTTCATAATTCACTTTACCAACTTGGTTAGCCGAGGCAGTGGTGGCGTCCTTCAAGATGCTGAACAATCTGTCACATTCCTCTTTCGAGAAGGTAAGCGCATGGTTTGAGTTTTCCCATGCAGGTGCTTGGTTTCGATGTCTCCTGTCATTAGGTTAGGGCTTTGGTTTGTGATGGTGATTGTTTAGGTCCTTAAGAACTTGGTTGCTCTTGTACCAAATAGAAGTTTGTGTGTAAAAGCTTCTGTATTACTTTAATGAAAAACAAATACAAGATGTGCCTTATATAGAGACAGCTAGGTGTGTAAACCCTGTACAATAGGGTTTCGGTATACAATAGGGTTTCGGTATACAATTCTTAGTTGTAGTAGGAAACCTATTAACTAGGAATGATTCTTTCCTTCAATAGTATTAGTTTGTGTAGTATTCCAGAATAGTCTATGCTGATTACTAGTTGTTGGCTTCAGTTTTTTCCTTGTCTGGCAAGTATTGACGTACGTTTAGTACTTTAGTTTATGCTCAATTTCTAATGCATATAACCACAAAAGAAGACAGTACGTTTACTCCAAGCTAGAGAAAAAGGCCTCAAATATATAGCGGATCAAGAGGGAATCAAGTTTGCTAAGCTTGGACTAACCCAATGCATATATAATTGCATGTATTTATGTCATCAAGTTGAACTTGGTCAGTTTGCTTGTAATTGTATGTTCAGTTTGTATACCAATACCGATAGATATGAGATGTCTTTTCATCATAATAATCCCCATAGCTTCGCAGATGGTGGCCGCCTTCCCTATCAAGTCGATTGTTGTGGCAACCCAAAATGATACATGATTACGTTGTGGGGTGGCACTGGTATTTTTTCTTGTTAACTCGATGGGGGCGGCGGTTGTGGCAGATGCGTTGGTGGAGCACGTGCTATCCGTCATAAGTTGTGGTAGACTTCTACATGTTATGAAATGATCTAGAGTGGGTCTAAAACCAACTGTTCCAATATCTCGTATACCATCTATGAATTCCCGGACACAAATCTTGTATACTCTAGACCGAATTCCGTCAATTACAAACGCTTCCTGTTGGATCCAGAAGTAAAAAGCCCATTTATAGAAAGGCAAGTGGACCGATGCTTGCGGTCAAGAAGGTCAGAGGACGCTTGGAGAGCCAAAAGCGCTCGCAAGGAGCACAGTAACAAAGTACGCTCGCGAAAGGGGATAGTTTGTTCACAGGGGGAAACGCGCTCGCGAAGCGGGGCGTGTGTTAGCAAAATACGTTCGCGGTTGGAAAAGCGTTCGCGAGAGTATTATAAGAAATTAGACACGTGGTTGCAGGAGGGTAAGTTACCACCAGAATAGTGTTGGGCTTACACGATTGGGCTTTAAGAGTTAGTCTTGCACTACAAGAAGGATTATTTGAGGCCATACCTTGATTCGCAAGGAAACATCTACCCTAGTATTCACTATATAAAGGGTTGAGGTGCAAGAGAAAAGGGGAACAACTACATCTATCAACAAACAGACAACAACTTCGCCACGCGAAAGTCTTCAAGCCTCTCCGGAGCAACCAAGCCTGATCCGTCAGCAACCGTAGCCTGATCCGTCAAGCTGCACAAGGGACTTAATCCGTTAAGTCTGACAGGTTTCAATCCGTTGAAATCTCTCTACTCCCCTGTTCGATCCGTTGAGCAGTTTTACTCCCGCAACCAGTTCTGGAGAATCCGTTCGCCAGTTCATATCCTGCATATCTTGATACCCGCTGCTTAGTTTCGTTGCATACTAAGTAAGATTCGGCCATCCGCAAAGGTTGGAGGAAAATCCTAGAGGGACTTTTCCCTTGTAGGTCTATAAGAGAACCCAGCACAGAGGAAGAAGATCGGCGTCTGTCACGGTCGCTGTGAGAAGAAGTCAGAAGAGGGAAGCAGACAGCATCCAGCTTCAAGGTTGTACCTAACCCAAAGGTACTGGCACGCCTAGCACAAACTTACAAGCCGGTTGTTTGAAGGACTGCAAATTCTAGACCAAACACTTCCAGCGCGGGGGCGGCGGAGCATGTGCTATCTATCATAGGTCGTGGTAAACTTCTATATCTTATGACATGATCTAGGATGGGTTTAAAGCCAAATGTTTCAATAGCTCGCGTAGCATCTCTGAATCCTTGGCTATAAACCTCGTCTGTGTCATACTCAATGCCTTTTACCAAATACTTTCTCAGCACTTCTGTATATTAATTGAACTTGCTGAATGGCTTTGTGCGAGTTATCAAAACCAATAGAAGGAAACCACTCCAACCTTCTTCGGTCCTCCTCCCATATTCTCCAAAACCTATCAATATTATACAAATAGGCAGGAACACATGTTTATCAGTTTATGGATGATGATCACTAAAACATATAATCAATTAAGTACATATACAAGTCGGTAAGCCAAAAAGATAAAATTTCGATTTCAAACCTTGTCCACTTAGCCATGCATGCATCAACTCATGAGCCAAGGTCGCTCCAATTTCTATACTGTATATGAACGTACAAATTACACGAGATAGATGAATTGCAAATCCATTAACAACAAAAATCAACAGAACTGTAAGAAGAATACTTGACCTATTTCATGAAACAAGGGTATATATATGACAAAGAGCACGTATACATACTCTGGTTTTTCGAACAAAAGTAGAGGATTGTCCGTCCTAATGCGAGCTTCCAAACCTTTTTGATATCTCCTCCAGTTTTCGGATATTTTTCTATCTGTTATAGGAAAAAATAGCATTCGTTTGGTTTACCATCTTAGAGACAGGCTACAGTACCTCCCAATTCCTCCTACTTTTTTTCTTTTCTTTTTCTAATATAAAATAATTAAAATGATGGTAACCTGAAAAACTGATCATCAGGTTACCCACTTAGAACTTAGAATATGACATGCGATACTATTACTATTTGTATTTTACGGTTATTAGACTTTTATTACAAAACTTTCAATAAAATGTCATTGTTTTTGTAAAAAAAGTTGTAAAAGATGTAATTACAAAAAAACACACAATTACAAAATCGAGAACTATATTACGTGAATGAGAACAATTGTCTTTTTGGTCTAATTCTTAAAATTTACCATCTCGACATCACATTCGTTCTAACTTTGTAAAAGATGTCATAAAACTGTAAATTTGGTCAAGACCTCATTATTACAAGATATGGACGACCTTTATTACAAAATTTTCAATGAAATGTCCTTGTTTTCGTAAAATAGTTGTAAAAGACGTAATTACAAAAAAAACACCCAATTACAAAATCGAGAACCATATTACGTGCATGGGGACAAATGGTCTATTTGGTCCAGTTATTAAAATCTACTATATATCGACAACACATTCGTCCACACTTTGTAAAAGAGGTCATAAAACTGTAAATTTGGTCAAGACCTCATTATTACAAGATATGGACCTTTATTACAAAATTTTCAACGAAATATCCTTATTTTCATAAAAAAAAAGTTCTAAAAGACGTAATTACTAAAAACAACATCCAATTACAAAATCGAGAACCGTATTACGTGAATGAGGACAAATGGTCCATTTGGTCTAATTCTTAAATTTTTTTATAGACCGCGACATAGTCCTCGTCGTCAGTGGCCTCAATCTGGTCAAGGAGAGCGACTAAAAGCTGTTACTCGACAACAAGCTCGGAATGCAGATGTTCGACGACGGCTACATCCACCACAGCCTCTTGAAGTCTGCCATTTGGTTGCTTAACGAGGAAGGCGAGACTCTGAAGCGCCTCTGGCTTGACAACGGTGCCGAATACAATATGGTGTTTGCAGGCCACTCTTTGGGCTCCGGCGTGGTCTCTTTGTTGACTTTGATTGTGTTCAATCACAATGACCGGTTGGGCAGGATCCCCTGGAGCATGATTCGCTGCTATGCTCTAGCTCCTGCGCGATGTATGTCATTGAATTTGGCTGTCAAGTACGCCGATCTTATTCAGTTAGTAGTCTTGCAGGTACAAGCGGTGGCCAAATTAATTAATTATTTGTCCCGGGTGCTTTGGACATCTTGTCGTGCTTGTTGTTTTTGGTTTTTCTGAGAGATACCTTCATACCGGAAGGTAGAAAGCTTAGAGATCTCAGAAGACTTTCTACACCTAGTCGGATGTATCATATTGTAGAGCGCAAATTTTACAGGTATTCCACCATGATCCTCAGCTATTGTTAATTTTCACTATATCCCATTTTATTATTGTGGACAAGGGTAATGAATTAATAATGGAAAGCTCACAGGATATGATACATCCGACCAGGTGCATAAAGTCTTCTGAGATTTCTAAGCTTTCTACCTTTTGGTATGAAGGTATCTCTCAGACACAATATCACATTTTATTATTGTGGACAAGGGTAATGAATTAATAATGGAAAGCTCACAGGAAGGAGTTCTTAAGCTTGGTGAGGAGGTTGAAGCTGCTGCTGTCTCTAATGGAGGAGATTAGGAAGTTGAAGTACATAAATCAAAATTCATCAAATTTGAATGAAACATTTTAAGCAAGATTAATATTAGTTTAAAACATATCATTCACATTTAGATATATTTTTAGTGTTTTTTATTCTGTGAACCAGGAGGACAACTAGGAGGACTTCCTTGTGTTTGTGGCTTTTTCGGTATGGCTTTTGAACTTCTCTTGACTCTCTTGTTCTGAATCTGATTAGAACTATTTTCAGTAGCTTTTGTCTTGTTCTTTTTCTTGGCACCATTTGTCACGCCCGGGCCTAAGTTTATCTCCTTAAACCTGGGATAGGACATGCATGACCCAGTTCAAGAGAAATTTACTCGTAATTCCTTTGAGAAGTGATAACCCTTTTACCCAAACCATTTTTAACAGTCCAAATGATACCGGAATAGACCTCATAACCGGAGGTTATCCCGATTTCCGCATTTGGATTTCATACAAATTACTTTAGAGGACCTATGGTCTAAATATTATTTGTGACTGCACCCGAATCCTGGTCAAGCTGCCTACGTACCCTCTGCGCAGGGATCAAGCCACACGTAGCTCTTATTTTAATTAACGTTATAACCGGGTGAATCCCGCTTTTTTTATTTATCGGTCGATAAACTATTATGGATAACATATGCCCATCACAAATCTAGAGTTTAACATCTCCGCTGGGGTATCCATAAATCAGTTATCTATCTGGATTATCCCAAATATAAATTCATATATATATATATATATATATATATATGTATAACTTTCCCAATGCATCGACTATGAGCTTACAAAAATAATGCACTTTCATATATAGGCAAAACCACTATCAAAGGGGGTTTAGCTTCCCTACCTGAAATTACGTAAGCTTCAAGCTTCCAAGAACCGTCTCGGTAAATCTGAGATCACTGCGTAAGCTACCTCATCCAATGAATCACTGCAGAATAGAGTACCTTAGCAACGAAGAAACAATAACAGACTAGTTGACCACAACATTCATAGTTTGACCAGGAATGACCACATTGACCAAGTTGACCAACCAATTCCTTTTTAACTCTTTAACCTTTTTGGACTTGTTTTTCAGGTTATCGACTTTTTGCTTATTTACCGAAAGTCTGGCTTAACTTCTGAACTTTCCTTAACCATGTTTAGTTTGACGTTAGGATGTAACATAATAATTCGTTGAATTACTATGGACACCCAATGCATCACATGGACCAAATCTTTAACCTTGAATCGATTTAACGATTTACGTAAATCACCCATTCTACTTAAAACGGTCAACTTCACATTTCCAGAATTTCAGTTATCATTTTCCGATAACAATTCAACATTTAACCAAATTTCGTCAAACATCAAATCTTTACTAAACCATTTTTCTAAAAATGAAAACTTTTCCAAAATAGAAACTTTCCTTTTTACGACTTAACAAAGCTCTACAACTCTAAAACTTTTACTAACATCCGACAACAACCAATTCCTCATTAATGCATTCACTTAACTCCATATTTCACCAATTTTCAGATTACGACTTTTAATGGAAACTTTACGAAGTTAAGGTTATTAGGGAAAATCGAATTCTACCTCTTCGGCTCACGGCCGGATTCACTGCATCACCGGGGCAGTCACCGAATTCCAGCAACTTGTCAGAATCTCCTGCAGGAATTTCACCATAGTTTTCCCGTTTTCTCCGAATCACCAAGTTACGACATGCACAATCCAAATAACACGATTTCAGCCACAATAACACCAATTCAATAAAAATGCAGACTCTACATAATAACCTCCAATACACCAACTCACCTCCGATTTGCTCCAAGGTCGAATACAGTAGCTCCTCTGCCTTCTCCTTGCCCAACACTCGAACCCTGAAGCTCCAATCTACCTAAACCCCTCAAGCAGAACCTCATCTGCCTGCCACTGACCTGAATCTAGTACCTCTACCTCTGTCTAATCGATCACCAACATCACTGAACCTCTTTGGACTCAACTATCGTCGTCAGAAGCAATTGGGAGTCACCGAGAAGCTCCAAAACGTCGTCACCAGAGGAGATGCAGAAAACCCAGAAAAATCATGAAAAAGGAGAAACTTGATTAGAGTTCGAATCGAAAGATTAGGGGCATGAAAAGGAAGAAGAAGAGAAGAAGGAATATACCGGTCTCATATCACCTCTTCGCTTGAACGGCGAGTTCTCATCGGAAAACAGTCAAAGGTTTCTCCTCCTTCGATCTGCCTCTATGGTGGGAGCATGGTGGATTTTCGGGCTGGGCAAGGTAGAGGAGAGGAAGAGGATGAGAATGGGAGTGGTTCACTAGAGAGTGGTGGTGGGAATCGCCGGCGTCAGGCGGAGGACGCCGGAGAGCAGAGAGAGCTCGAGTTGACCCGAAATGGGGTCTTTGACTTCGGTCAAAGGCCTCAAGCTTTTTTATAGGCAAATGGACGGCCCAGATTCAATCTGGAAAATATCTAACTGTCCAGATTTAAAAAAATAAAAAGGTACATAGTTAAATGGTAAAACAGTTTTACCAGAATGGTAATTAAAAATTACTAGAAACTTCGAAAATTCACAGAAAATAGACGGAAGCTCTGAAAAATATTCCGGACATACCGGCAGACTCGTATTAACATAATCTACCACCTCGGGACATTAATTCTATCTTTCTCCAGAATCGAGAATATCTCGATATTAAACTTGAATATTAGTTCGGCCAAGATTAACAGCGCGGTTACAACCCTCTGTAACCCGCCTGATCCTGGTAAAAAGGTAAATTTTAGAACGGGATGTTGCACCATCTTTTTTGCACCCCGCGTCCAAGGTCTCCATAACTTTAACTTGGTTATTTGGATGCTTCAACATCCATAAGATACGTTGAACGCGACGGTTAACAAAATCTATCTACATTCAGTAATAAACGATGAGGACGTAAAAAGGAAAGTAGTATGATACATATAATACTGACACACCATACGTACCAGGATGTGCTATCAAATACCATTATATCACCAAAACAACAATAATCTGCCAATGAAGTTAAGTCTCTCCAAAACAAGTTAGCCAACCTGTTAAACAAACATGTAGTTAGATTATTGAATTAAAACAACAAACAAATACACACACATATACACATAACATAAAAAAACAAAAAAATAGTTTACCTTTTATTCTCATCTGTGCTATACCGGTAAAATAATTCCTTGTCTTCAGCAGCTTTGCCTTTGAGATAGCCAAGTGTGGCATTTGCGTCTCCTCCAATCATATCTTCACGGTGACTTGCATCTAACTTATTCTTTAATTGTAAAACCAACATTTTCATACCCTCTATATACGTCAACCATGTATTCATATGCATGACAACTCTTAATGGATACTCTCCTCATAGATTTGGCTAAAGCTAAATCAGAATCTAGAACCGACCGATGTGACCTTAGCAAATGAGACTCATGTGGCTGCACAAGATCGTGTGAATGATCTGTTTTGAAGTCTACTACAATATATGAATTATTATTCTTAAAGTATCTTATTTTGAACAAACATGGGCAGTGACACATTGTCAATTTCTTTGGCATGCGGACCATGTTACTATTGTCTGTATGATTTTCTCGTCTTTCACCCTTTGCAGAACAAACCCATCTGCCGATAGTGATTTTTCCAGTTCTTGTACTATTTCTCATGTCATCTTTTCTAACATCAAAACCCATTTATTTTGTATAAACATAATAAAAAGTCTCTGCTAACTCCACTATTTCAAACTCCACACCTATCAGGTTTTCTGGAGACCGTTTATCATACATGATGTCATTATTCTGCAAATTACTGTGTGACATCTCATGTTGAGGTTCATCTTTTGATGCGTCTTTATTTGACATCTGCAATTCCAATACAGTATTACTAAACTAAACTAAAATTAATATACTCATGTAAAATAATATAACTGAATGCAACTTATAATCCATATTCATGTTAATTGAGAAAGAAAAAAAGAAAGGGAAAAAAGGAGTTCCAGTTTGATTCAAGAAAAGGAGTGACATCATAAACCAAAAAATGCATTCCAGTTTTGAATGCAACTCATAATCCGAATTCAAGTTACATGAGAAACTAGAAAAGCAGTGACATCATTAACCTGGGTAACTTGATTCATACTAGTTAGGTCAGTGGCTAACTCATATAATTAGAAGTTTTGCTACGTTTAAAGTTGTCATTATCAAGATCTCAATATTTTTTTTCTTTTCCTTACTTTAATTTGATTTTTGATGTAACAATGAGATACAATATGTTTTAGGCGGTGTAAACGCGTAACTAAACTATTCCTTTATTATGTGCCATATATATATATATATATATATATATATATATATTGAAAACAACAATGAGAGAGCAACAGAAATGGATGAGACAGCAACAGAAAGAAGTTCAAAGGAAGGTGAAAATTATACTGACGATTAGACTTGAACAGAAGATACTGCCATGGTTAGATAAAAATAACCTAGATCGCAGCCGTTTCAGGTCAAGGGTCGTGGAAGAGGTGCTAGCCCTGGCACTGAAAACAAACAAGAATGATATTGATGAGAATGAAATCCTTCCCAATCTTTCTCCTCATCTTTAAGAAGCGATAAAAAATGATAAGAATTCAAAAGAGATGGTAACTATAGATTCGTGGCTAGCAAAAAACAACCTCGACCCTAAGCATTTCAAAGCAGTAAAAAAGAACCGAAAACAAAATCAATACCACAACCCACTAGACTTTAACCCAAAAAAACTAAAAAAATAAATTAACAATCAAAGAATCGAACCTGGTTTCGAGAATCTTGCGGGTTAGAGAGCATCAAAATGGCGACCAATTCAACCTCTATTCTTCCAATTGAACAACGACATGAACACATATCAGCCTCTTGTTATCCTCAAATAAAACCGAATTGGATTCGCATGATTCATCAAACGAAAACAATAAGAAACACAAGATGATGGAGCTGTATCATTAAAAATTGGGTTTTGCATACTGTTCAATTGAAACCTGATAAAGGAACTGGATTCTCCCTCTCATCTCTCTATGTGCGCACTGATGCTCTTTCTCTGTTTCTTTTCTCGTCTTCTGTTCTCTTGATTTTTTTATATGAAAGTGAGGAAGTAACCGGGTAAACAACGACTCATCTCCTAATATTTTCAACCATCACATATATTAACAATCTAACGATCAAAAATATTTATAGAAATCACAGTACCACACACTCATGCGTAGAATTTTCTTACCATCTAAATCCACATATATAACTCAACATGATAAACAACTATAAACATGATCATCCATCTATATATAGTTAGCTCATGATCGACAAATCATTCAAATTTACAATATCATCATAGTGATGAACATATACTTTTGGACGCATTATACTACCTTCTTATTATTATTATGATTAGATCTTGAATCCTGATTGATCAGCTAGAAATATTCCCCAATCCAGAGTGACATAAGTTTCTAAGGCAACTTCAGAAGATTAGATATTAATGTAACCCAGAACGTGCAAGTGCATATCAAAATCAGTGGCTCACCATACCGAGAATAAAATAAGCAAGAGTGAAATAATATACATGGTAAGTACCTAGCTAGTATCCAACTTATCTTCCTCATAAGTTATAGATCAAATTCCACAATAACTTCATACCAATATTAATTCCAATCTCTAAAAGCTAAAGTACTTAGTGGCGATACAGCCATGTTCTACGTATATAGTTATCAGACAAAGTAGCAATCTTCAACTAGCATTAAGTCATTAACCATCATGCCCCGGCCAATTGGAAGTCTCCGATCGACATTCGTACCCAAAACAAAACAATCAAACTCACAACACTGGTATTGAACTGAATGAGATTAATTATATGAGTAGTGATCGATGAATTGAAGATGATTGACAAGAACCCATGCATGATTGAAGAATATTACCTCAAGGAACTGGTAATAAGCCAGAGCGATTTGGGACTCGAGCTGGCTTTTGAACTGGTCAGGGTTGAATTGGGTTGATGAAGACCCGCTTGAAAAATCCATTGCTCTCTTTCTCTCTTAGTCTCTTTGCCTCAAAAACCCTAATATGTTAAGAAGATTCTGTAATCTTGATTCAAATCTACTGTATCTTCTTGTAATCTAGTAAATAAATCTATGTCGTATCTTTTCTTTCCTAGTTGGTTGGCTTGACGGACTTGCTTTCCAAGTTCTACTCCTGTAGCCTCTTTGTATGAATGAAAATATATATTCAGTCTCAAATTATTCTGCCATATTCTTTTTCTTTATGGCACCAGAGCCTCACATTCTTGGACTTGAATTATCAAATTTATTCAACTAGTGTTGGTATTACTTTGAGAAGCTTTTCCTTTCTCCTTTGTTAATTATGGCTCCGATTTCCACCATTCCTTACTCGAACAATCTTTGTCCTATTTTTTTTGTTATAAGAATCTTTGTCGACCCTTTTAGTATTGATTCTATTAGGCAATTTTAGTTCTATAATGATTCAATGAGATTTTCATGATCCAAAATAGGGGTAATCCAGAACTTCCAAAAATCTAAAAATCAAATCGCTAAAAATAATTTTCTTCCACATAAACATAGAGGTCAAGTCGATTTAGGGTTTACTTCCCTTTCCCAATTAGGAAAGAAGAATCCAACAGACCGCCTTCATTGCATTATGTATATAAAGGCACCACGAGAGATGAAGTCGCAGATTCTAGCTTGGGATAACATGAAGAGCCACAGTCAGATGCCGAGCAACGCCACAAAGTTGAATTTGATGGATCTCCCCACGGAACTGCTGCAGGAAATCCTGAAGAGAGTGCCTGCAAAGTCGGTGTGTGGCATTATTAGATGTGTCTCTAAGATGTTGTTAAGCACAGTCGATTCCCCCTCTTTTGTAAAACTGCACTCTAAATTTGTATTTGATCCTGATTCTCATCTACCACCTTCTCCCCCTCAGTCTATCTTGCATTATCACCGAATACGCTACTTGTGTCCTACTTCTAACGGACGAATCTTATCCACCTTTCATTCACTTCATTACGACTCAAAAAATGCCCAAGGTGCTCCTCAACTTAATCCAAGGCTTATTTTGGAGTCACCCGCCGATTACACTCCACAATTTGTTTTCTGCAACTTGTTTTGCATCAAAAATCGTTACAGTCTTGCACTCGGCTTCTTGATCAATCCTCTACGGGGAGAAGTCCTAAGGCTCCCATCCTGTGAATCTATTGCCGAGCAAGTTTATGGTCCATCGTCCAAAGTAGCAGAAGAGGGTTATTGGACTGGTATGGGATTTGATAGTATAACCAATACCTACAAGATTCTTCGTGTTACACAGATTCGTGTACCAAGAAGATCAGAGTGTTGAGAAATATATCCCACATCGGGAATATGGGACCTTGTCTGTGGGTTTATAAGGGTTTGGGCTACTCTCTCTATTGCCAATTGGTTTTGGAGTTGAACCCCAGACTACTTTATCATGGTATCAGAGCGGGTAACCCACGTACACGTGTGAAGCCCAAAGTCACACGAACTCCACGACCACCCAAGTTGTTGTCCACGTGTTAGGCTTAAAGATTCGCCACACGTGCGGGGGCGTGTTGAGAAATATATCCCACATCGGGAATATGGGACCTTGCTTGTAGGTTTATAAGGGTTTGGGCTACTCTCTCTATTGCCAATTGGTTTTGGAGTTGAACCCCAGACTACTTTATCACAGAGAGCTGCTATGTATTCCTAGTGCTTGAACTCGGCACAAGCGAATGGCGACAGCTGGTAACACATTCACATCCAAAAATGGATCAGTTTCTTCGGTCCAAGAATATATGTGCACATGGAGATATGCATTGGTTGGTGTGTCATAAAAGACCAGGAATTCGAGGACATGTTCATATACTTTCCTTCGACTTCAAGAAAGAAGAGTTCTGTTTTGTACGCAATCCCTACATTTTAAGACATATAAACCGGTTACACTTGATTGTGTTTAGAGGATCTATGGCCATAGTGGATAGTGCATCAGGTACGAATATTGAGATATGGATGATGAAAGATTACAGCAAGAAACAGTGGAAGTTGGATTATTCCATCAATATCAATATATATGCTTGAGTTAGTTCCTGAGTAAGTTTACGCGAGCTATTTGCTGTGAATGGGAGCATGGCATACTTTTCATAGATCAGCCGGCCACAATAACCTTGTGTTTGGATCTAAGAGGACCTGCGGTTACCAAGAGTTTTCTCAGATGTCCAACTGAGCCCTGTGACTGGGAGACTAGGCAAATAATGAGTCATGAAGGGAGCTTGATGTCTCTAAAAAGCTATGCAAATTTGTTGGAAGCAGAAGAACCAGCTACTTATAGTAGTTTGTCTGAAGGAGAAGAAAGCGGGAAGAATTTCTTTTATTTGAAGGCAGCACAGCGGGATTAGTTTTCTACTTAAACATATGATACTTATAGTTCACCTTGATCAATTGTATTTGATTAATGGTCTGATTAGAAGTTGCATAGAGTTACATGCAAGTCATCAGTACTGCAAAAATTCGAACCTAAATTTCAGTCTTTATAATGTGCACCTGCGGCAGTAGTTTTCCAGGGCTTGTTTTTGTTCTTTCTGACATGATCATTGATACTTAGGTTAAACGACTCTGGTTGTTTAGAATCATCTACATAGTTAATCACATTCAACCCTAACTTAAAACAGATAGATTGAAATCTCTCCTAAAGAAAGAGGGAGGAAGTGAACGCGCCTCCACGCATTGTAACCCTAGATTGAGCCTTCCGTATCTTCTTCGCCTGTCCGGCGGCGTCAAGTCGTTGGTGATGGCCTCTGGCCTCGTCAAGGCTTATTTGGAGCTTCCGTACGGGATGTGTGGGTCGAGAGCGAGTCTGGTGCTCTGAGGAAGCAGTTAGGAGGTTTTCTCGGTCGATCTTCATATTACTCATCTTACCACTGTAAATATTCATTTTCTTCTCTTTCGTTTTCATTTTAAGTCGAATTTCCAGAAGCGTTCTTTTTTTCAGAAATAATGTGCTGTGTTTCAGCTGTTCTCTTTTTGCTTCAGTTCATATTTTCATGAGATAGTCTAACAGTAATGTTTTATCTGCTACCCATATACGAAACATGCAAGCAAATATTTACTAAATCATGTTTACCCTTGGTTTGGAATTTTTCTGTTCTCTTGCTATTTGTCATTTTAGCTTTCTACATCATATTAGTTTCCTCTTTTCATTTAAGTATACATTCGTTTTAATATTTGGAAAGCAATTGTATAGTTGTAATTATGGGCAATTGTATAACGGTTTGTTCTTTTTTCTTTTGCGGAGCGAGATCATAGATCCGGTTTGGGGTGGGGTGGTGAGTCGTCAACGGGGGAGGAGAAGATGTGGTGATAAGACGTCCATTTCGGTCATTCTCACAATAACTGGTGTGATTTGATACTGCAAGATACATCTATTCTCTGCATTGTTCTATTTAGCGGTAATGGAAAATCTGCTCTTACAGTTATAAGTTTTGACTAGTGGCAGACTATTGTTATCATCCAAATCTAATATATGGGTTTGGCTTTGCTGCTGTTTGTGAGCTTTTACCATAATGATGTATCTAGCTAGGTGATTTCTATCTCATTTATATACTACTAATACGAGCCCTTCTTCTATTTCGAAAGTTTCTGCATTGGCTTTTCTCTAGCTGGTCTAACAAGCTGGATGCTCTTATGCCTTACATTGATATCTTATGATTCTTATCTAACTCTGGAGAGCTTTACTTTGTAGGGGAACTATCGGTTTCTTTTGTCTTTGGGGAGCCATATCCTTTGGTCTTTGGACTTTGAGGTACATTTCCTTTCAGTTCTTGAATATTCACCATCATATGTTAGGATGTCCTCCAGCATATGCATGTAGGAAGTGCATATTTTAGCTTTGACTATATCATGGAAAATGTGTCTGGTCTTTCGAGTTACATGCATGTGAGAAAGAAAAAAAGATGAAATTGGAATTATAGAAATGAAGAAATGACGGTAATTATAAAGGTCATTAATGGAGAAGTATATTTCCTTTATTGTATTTTTTGCCATTTAACAGTAACAATATTGATCAACACAATATGGTTACTTCATTTTTAGTTAAATCTAGCGATTATCAAATCTAAAGAGCCATGAAATTTCTTAGTATTTCAAGTTTGAAATTGAATAATCTTCCAATTTTACGGTCTTATAATGTTAGAATCGTAGGAAGATTTTGTTACAAATAATGCTTTAGAGCTCCATGTTTCTAAGAATTGGGTAATTTTGTTTGCAAGCAATGTTAATTTTTTGTTAATGTTTAATTTTAGATGCTTGGCGTTGTTTTGATAAAATCAAAACACTTGCACTCAGATATTTTCTTTGACTTCTTAAAAGAAAGAAAACATCCTAATTTTGCAGTCTTTTTGAAAGAAAAAAAATGTAAGGGGCCTAATTTTATTTCTCGCACTGGGCCTTAAATCCCTCAAGACCGGTCCTACCAAACGTCATGGCCGATTGTTGTTGTTGGGATGCACGAGTTTTTCTATGCCCAATTTCATTTTTTCTCATCTCAAAGTACTCACGATCTGATATGGAATCCAAACTCATAAGTATAATTTTGTTATCCTCACGGTGACGTTGGATATATCTCTAATTTTTGTCGTGACATATTGCTCGTGTTTGGCAGGAAATGCATATCTATCAGACATGTTTTTTTTCTACAAACTCCTTCAGTTGTCGGTTCTCTTCGAGAATTTCTAAGATAATTGTAGTTCCAATTTTTAATATTATATATATATGAGAAAAGAAAATATGCATAGAAATATAACATTATATATATGTTGGGAGTGTTTTTTGCCCACATCAATTGATCTAAGATCATGCTTAGATATTGAATGTTTCAAAACCGTAGGCAGACTATCTTCCAATGTGAAATCAGTGTTGTTTGCCGAATGCGAAGTTGTGCTTGGAAACAGATAAATCATGGCGACAATAGGTGTTGCAGCTTTCTGTCTTTTTGGTTTTCTTGTCTTCTTGAGTCAATGTGGTAGATGATGATCCTTTTTTCTCTGTTGCACATGAATGCATAGTCCTATATTTACGACAGTGGTTGCAAGCAATATATAAAACTTTCACGCATTTGCATTACTTGGTGATTAGTGAGAAATAGCGTGTGGTAACCTTGCATGGACATGTATTAGACATGTGTTTTGATTGTTTTAGGCTTGTATCAAACTCATATGCAAGTAAATATTGTTTGTATATTTGGAGTAATCCTCTTAGGTATGAATCCTCTTGACATGTGATTGAGCTTGGCGTTATTATAAAATTGAAATATGCATCAACTTGTTGTATATAGATTTGAGCTTGGTATATCAAATAATATGACATGTTATTTTAGATACATGTAGGAATTAGAAAAGAGCGTGTAGCTTGACTTACTGAAAAAATGTTTTCACAAGCTTGGTTTTGTAGTTTGATGCAAGTGCATTTGAGGAACTCGTAATGTAGTATGTAACTAGCAGTGTCTTGTGGCAATCTGAAGTTTGGACATGAATATAGGAGAAATTAAACTTATGAAGCATTGTCATGATAAAATTGTCTATTGACCACTGCAGTAAAAGAACATGGTAGATCAACTAGGGGTTTGGTTTGCTAACAGGATATATACAGAGTGTCTCAAATTGTGGCTTCTCTATAGTATCCAAAAAGAAAAATACCATGTATGAACTGGGCTATTGGTTAGTGTGAGAGCATGATTGGAAGTATTAAGACTTTGGCATGATACAAATTTGTTTGCATGTGTATAGGGTGGTTTGCTTGCTGTAGGAGGGAAAATATGGATGTAGTACGAATTTCCACTATTAGAAAAAACACTTTAGCCGACCTTTGTTAGACTTTTTCATCGGCTAAAGTAATAGTCAATGAAACTTTGTTGGCTAAAAGTAATCGGTCATACTTTAACCTATGAAAATAGTGTCAGTCATCGGCTAACTTTCAGACTTTAGACGACGAAAAAACTCCTTGTCGGCTTAAAGTCTGAACTTTAGCCGATGAAATTTCGTTTGACAAAACTTTCCCCGCTGATCAAAATGGTTGATTGAATCGGACTTTAGCTGGTGAAAGTCTTTATATATTGTCGGCTAAAATATACATGTCGTCAGCTAAAGTATTTTACTGTTATTTTTATGGCAAAACAACTAGTTCCCGCTAGTCTAACTATCGAAGTTTTCATTCAAACTACTTATCACTTACAGATTATTTCTTGTAAAACAATTTGCTTAAGCGTCTTTTTGAGTTGTCACTTAGTGTCTTGATGTCATTTAAGGTTTACATGCTTTAAATTAATAAAACAGTAGAAGATGGAGGTGAATCACAAGATGAAGAGTATATCGGAGCTTCACCGTAGGGGTTTTGATTTTAGAGAGAGAGAGAGAAAGTGATGAGATTTGAGGTTAGGTTTGAGGGATTTTTAAGGAAAGAGGGGAGAGGAGAGAGAGGCAGGAGAACGAAATTTTCGTTTTAAAAGAGGGAAGTTTGGGCGTGAAAATTTTTTGACAATAGCCGACGATATTTTTCAAAAATAGCCGACGACTTTTTTTAATAATAGTCTACGATATTTTTTTCGTCGGCTAATATACTTTAGTCGATGAGTAAAAACTTTAGTCAACGACATTTTTTCGTCTACTAAAGTATAGTATAGCCGGCGAAAAAAAAATTCATCGGTCTGTTTTTGGTCATTTTGTCGGCTAAAGTGTTTTTTTGGTAGTGTTCGGGTTAGGAAGGACTTGCAATAATGATCTGCTGTAAGGCTAGGTAGGGCATAGAGTTGAGTATTTTTTTGTGTTAAGGTATAGGTTATGAGTAGAATAGGCGTGGGACAAAAAGTTGTTTACTGTGTTAATGAAGTATGAGACATGATTGAGAGCTGCAAGGAAAAAAGAACAATCCAGAGTACACTGATAGGATATCTCTGTTGGAATACTAATTGGTCCTTTTTCTTGGAGAAAGGTTTGGTATTAGAATTATTTGGAAATAGCATAGATTATAAAAGTGCTTGATTTTGGTTGGCATAGAAGTTTGAGAGAGATATATGACGCAGAAGAGAGGTACTGATTTTAGGGGGTTGGTCTTGATTAGAGGTTTCTTGTGGAACTTCACTAAATCAAGAACAAACGTAAAGGAACACAATGATTATAGAGAACAAAATAGGAATCGAATAAAACTTTCTGTTTCATTAATTGTAACGTTATGTTTATATACATTGTCAGGACTCACCCCTGGTTAACCCCTTTAACCCAAGGAAAACCCTGCGAGGATCACCTCAAAGGAAATTTTTACCGGAAACCCCTCTTGAAATGGACAACCCTACATGCAATCCAACTAAACACTTCCACGACAATAAAATTCAACTAAACTGTATTGAGGTAAACAAAGCATTCTACCTGGAAGCAAAACCTAAATAGACTATATAGCGATAGCAGAATGATTTGACTATGTCTCATCTTCAGTACGCATGACCCCCTCTCAGCAACCATGCAACACTGGGCATTTGAAAACGAAGGGCCCAGGAGAAAACATTTAAAAACATGACGTTAGAGTGAGTGGACAAAAATAAAATCCAAGCGCGAGAAAATATCTTAATTTAACGTTCTCTCTCTTATTGTTCCGAGAAATCATTTATGCATGCCTCATTGGGAAAATAATCTCAAATCATCCTTATGAAAAAACATAGCAATACTTGTCAATCTCATTGGCTTAAAACTCAGTATTAAAAATAGGGAAAGAGGTTTCACCATGACGGAGAGTCTCCCAGACTAGAGTCGGAACCTTTAAGGTTACTAAGTAATATGACGATCCTTCTTGGCGGAGAGATTCCACCATGACAATGAGCTTCTCAGGCTAGAGTCGGAACCTCTAGGGCTACTATTGCCCCGCTCCACTTCCAAAGTGAGGGGCCGTATGGCTAGCTAGCATCTTTATATATATGACGACCCTTCATGGTGATGAAAACTAGCAAATACGAAAAGTCAGTATTATATGACTCCACCCCCGTAAATTAAAACATACATCTCATGCATAAGGCAGGGTTCCCTGACCGTCCTCAAAACTATGGCCATAAAACAATGCATTCCAAATTTAATCAATATAACGCTGATTTCAACCGATATAACATAGGGGCTTATGGAAGGGGAGCAACCCACCTTCCCGGCCCCACTGGCTCATTAAATTAATAAAAATCATGTTTAGCATAAAAACACGACATGCATTAATTTAAAACAAAGGTCTACTCACAGACTCAGGCCTTAGCCTGACGAAATCCGGATCGCATCCCAAGCGAGAACTTCTCATCTCCTGTTCAACGAATAATATTAAATCGCAATCGCCAACCGAAAAATTATTTAATATTAGCAATAACGATAGCATCGGCCAAAACCCTTAAACTTAATCAACAAAAACCCCGACCTGCATTAATAGCTTAAGAGTCCAAAAATATTTCTCAAACCTTAATCAGCAATAATCGATGGCCGGAATAATATTTATTATCCGCCGATAATATTAAACTTGAAAAATTCTAAAACCTAACCAAAACTCCTCTAAAAATTACCAAATTTAAACCATAGACTCCTCTCATTTTATACTATTTAATGGACATGAAAAACTGCCCAAAAAGTGGCGGCGGCCTCAAGGGAAATTTCGGCCAAAATTCTGGCAACCCCCGATCGCCCCCAAATTTTAACAGTAACTTCACCTCATCATTTGGAACAACTTTCTAGTTCAACTCGAAGGCCAATTCGTCCTCTTACTAGGTCAATCGAAGGAAAAAGTAAAAACCCTAAATATTTTTAAAATCTTCAAAAATTCGATTCTCCCTTCACACTTCAAATCAATTTACCAAACTTTACGGGTGTATAGTACTCCTAAAATCTATTCTAACCATATATAGATCTCATAAATTGGTGGCTTGAGGAGGGAGAAATCTGATCTAGATCATCTACTGTACACTCGGTAATCAGATTGAAATTTCTCCTAAACCAAGGGGAGATAGGTCGAAAAGCTTACGAAGAATTGAAGTAGACTCAGAGTCGCTCCTTTTGGGACAGGTGCGGCGACCTGAGGTGGTCTGGATTGGCGGCGGCGATGCCGAGAAGCTCCGGCAGATTTTCTGCCCGATTTCTGGGTTTTCGGGCTATTTATAGCCTTTTTGCAAAATTACTCATATGTTCATGACTTCGGACCCTTATAACTTCTTCATAAGAACTCCGATTTGAGCGTGCTATATGTCCACGAACTCGTATAGACGTCCTCTACAACTTTCATGAAGAAAGTTTTTCCAAATTATTGACTTGACAAAAAGTAAACTCTACGGTCATTATATGATCAAATAGTTACTTTAAATTGTTAAAGTCTAAAGTAACCAACCGCTGAATAATTTTAGAATCGGGATGTGATATAATGAGTTTTCTAAATATAAAATCTAAAAATAACACGTGGATATAAACCATAAATGATGAATGGTTTATATTCCTTAATTAACGTAAACTTTTAACTTTGAATGGTTTTAAAACGTTAGTTCTAAACCGCACAATTTTAATGGTTTAAAATAATTAATTAATATCATATTATTAGTTGTACGTAAGATCCACCTGGATCATAGCTCCTTATTTTAAGAAAGCTGAAGTGCCTGCGAAATCTAAAACTTCAAATGAGGGAACTTTTAGGAAATACTTACGTTAATACTGGTATTGACGCGTCCGTGCATACTCTTTTTTATTTACATACTTCTAACAATGTAAATTATAATCTTAGCCGTTCCAAAAGTTTAATTAACCAATCAAGATCATCTCTGTAAAAAATCAATTTGAAAAAAGATCGTTTGCTCAACCAAATGCATCAATCAATGGACGGCAGTTCATGAGGTTGCTAACTTTCACCATAACTGTCCATTTGATTGAAGCATTTGATTAAGTAAACGATCATTTTTCAAATTGATTTTTTGCATATGTGATCTTGATTGGTTAATTAAATATTTGAATGGCTAAGATTATGATTTACATTGGTAAAAATATGTAAATAAATGAGAATATGCACGCTTACGTCAATACCGGTATTAACGGAAGTATTTCCCTTCTCCTCGCTAAACTCCCTTTTCCTCGCGAAACCACTTGGACTTGCTTGGTAGTTGTCTTTTTCAACTAATGTTGTAGGATTCTATCTGACCACGTCGAGTCTTAGTGATTTTCTGCTCTAGAATGTAGTCTTCTGTCAATGAGCCTTCCTTCTCAAACCATAAATTGTGCTCTAGAATGTAGTCTTCTGTCAATGAGCCTTCCTTCTCAAACCACAAATTGTGTAGTGGTGGAAGTCGAGAGTCCTTCACATCTTCATCATCATCATCATCATCATCCAATAATGATGGTTCAAATGGTTTTAAATTCAGCATTTATTACAAAATACATTTGTATGTAGGGTGGTAGCTCTAATCAAAATGCATTCTCTCCAATCTTGAAAGACCCATATCGAATTAGTTTAACTTCTTTCTTACACAATTTATTCTTTCCTCGTTGAGCTTTAACCAAACCATATCACCTGTCGTGAAGTCATGCTGGAGTTTTTGTTTGTCATGTCGCGCTTTGTATCGTTGTTGTGAATTCTGTAGTTGCTCCTCAGCTTTTTTTATGAATCTTTGAAATACGCTCCAATAGTCGTTGTGCCTTTAACTTATCTTCCTCTTCTCCATTGCGTTTGTCACCAAATAAGAAGGCCAAATCAAATGGACTTGAAGGTAAGTAGCCCAAACAAACTTCGAAAGGTGACATCAAATACAAGTGGATAAAGGGTCCGGTTGGATAGCCCAAACAAACTTCGAAGGGTGACTTTAAATAGAGATGGCAAATGAGTCGGCTTGACCTGGTCTATTTAATCGGGTTTCGGGTCGTGTTTGTGTCAAAAAAAAACCTAACGCAAAACACACGACATGGACAACATGGTTTGAACCACTCTGGACGGTGCTCCTGTTCAATCTCCTAACATTGTTCTTCAACCACGCTTGAGCTTTCATCACAGCCATGTCCTGCATAAGATATGGGTTACTCACAGTTAGTCTCCACACAGACAAAGAGTAGCATACACAAAATGTGAACGCAAACATATGGAGGCCTTCAAAAAGTGCCACGAGTACAGTATTGCCTCCAACATGATTGAATAACTAAGTGATCTTCGTAAACTATTTGTTTAGAAATAAGGAAAGAGAAAGAGAAAGAGAATGAGAAAGAGAATGAGAAGAGGAGCAACAGATCATGAAATATATATATATATATATATATAAGAGAAAGAGAATGAGAAAGAGAATGAGAAGAGGAGCAACAGATCATGAAATATATATATATATATATATATATATATATAATATGCTTATGAAATCTGTGATTTGATCCAAGTTTTTATGTTCCTTTTTGTTTTCTCCTTTCCTTTTGAAAATTTGACCTATTAATTAATCAGTTGTTTGTTTTTATAGTTTAATCTCTTTTCATAGTGCACTGGTTTGGAACTACAGGTGGTGTGGTAATGTTGTTTTCTTATACTTGACCAATTTGAAAAATGAAATTTAGTTGGAATTTGGTATGACAATTTCCGAAGACACATGTCCCTATTGATTGGTTCTTCATTTTCAACACCCAAAGAACTTAATTTTTTTTATTCTCATGCAGAATGCACTAAGGGGAACGAAGTTAGAAAGTTATACTAAAACAACTGAAACAAATAAAAAAGTGCAGTGAAGGATCATGACAACAGTAGTTCTCTCTCTCTCTTTCTGCTCGGTAACCCTATGTTCTATAATGAATATTGGCTTTTGAAAGACTATGAGGAAAGCCAGGTTATTATAAGCTGTGCTACTCTCAAATTTGGTTTCTGGGTGATTTCTTTGATAATGGATATTGTTGAGATATATATCCCACATCGGGAATATGAGACCTTGTCTGTGGGTTTATAAGGGTTTGTGCCACTCTTTCTATTGCCAATTGGTTTTGGAGTTGAACCTCAGACTACTTTATCATGGTATCAGAGCGGGTTGCCCACGTACACGTGTGAAGCACAAAGGCCACACGAACTCCACGACCACCCAAGTTGTTGTCCACGTGTTAGGCTTAAAGATTCGCCACACGTGCGGGGGCGTGTTGAGATATATATCCCACATCGGGAATATGAGACCTTGTCTGTGGGTTTATAAGGGTTTGGGCTACTCTCTCTATTGTCAATTGGTTTTGGAGTTGAACCTCAGACTACTTTATCACCTTTAAAGTGGTTTGTAGGTTATGATACCCTGATATTGTCTCAACTTAACCACCTTTAAGGTGTTGGGTTTTAATCACAAAAGGCCTCGGTACAATTAGGAATGATACACCCACATATAAGTTATATTTTATTTATCCTGTTTCTGATGTGGGATCTCTCCTCTCCAACACGCCCCCTCACGTGCAACCTGACAAGGTCTGCACGTGAATCTACGTCACCTTCTCCACTCAAACACCAACCCCCACGTGCAACCAGACTCAAGGGTTTAACACGTGTATAAATGTCTAAACCAATCCGACCACTAACCCGGCCCATCTGGCACTTGGTGACAATCCACACAAACACTAACCCTCACGTGCAACCAGACTCAAGGGTTTAGCTCGTGTACATATGTCACACCAATCAAACCCACCAACCAATGAGACGCAATTAGAGAGGGACCCGCTCTGATACCAAGTCAAACAGCGACAAGCGTGGCCCGTGGATCATCTGTGTACCGATATTGTTCCAACTTAACCACCTTTAAGGTGTTGGGTTTTAATCATAAAAGGTCTCGGTACAATTAGGAATGATCCACCCACATATAAGTTATATTTTATTTATCATGTTTCTGATGTGGGATCTCTCCTCTCCAACACGCCCCCACACGTGCAACCTGACAAGGTCTGCACGTGAATCTATGTCACCCTCTCCAGTCAAATGCCAACCCCCACGTGCAACCAGACTCAAGGGTTTAGCACGTGTACAAATGTCTAAACCAATCCGACCACTAACCCGGCCCATCTGGCACTTGGTGACAATCCACACAAACACTAACCCTCACGTGTAACCAGACTCAAGGGTTTAACACGTGTACATATGTCACACCAATCAAACCCACCAACCAATGAGACGCAATTAGAGAGGGACCCGCTCTGATACCAAGTCAAACAGTGACAAGCGTGGCTCGTGAATCATCTGTGTACCGATACTGTCCCAACTTAACCACCTTTAAGGTGTTGGGTTTTAATCACAAAAGGCCTCGGTACAATTGGATACAATTCATCCACTTATAAGTTATATTTTATTTGTCCATTTTCTGATGTGGGATCTTTCCTCTACCTCTTTTGTGGAGACTGTATTTGCAAACCAAGTGATTTTAGTTAATTGACCAGAGTTGAATACTTAGGGTTAAACAAAGCTATGATACCCTCTTTTACCATGGAATTTAGATGGAAGAAAAGCTCTCAAAAGCTAACACAACAATTGGATATTTATTGGGATTGTTAGATAGCGAAGTATAGTATGAGTGAACGAAAAGCCAATTGTATGCACGAGCAAGAGCTTTTTAAAGCACATAACAAATGAATGATGATCTTAAAATCATATAGAACAAACTGTGATAAAAGCACGCATGAGCAAACATTTCTAATAATGAGATAGTAGGAAGATAATTATTCACACGCGTGAGCACGCACTTTCACACGCGCGTGCAGGAAGACTAGTTATATCATTATTAGAGATTAACTGAATAGCAGACTACAGTTTAGGTACTGGTCAAATTTCAGTTTACAAATACACCATTTACATATTATTTTACACTTTTAATGGCAAATATTAACAAACTAGGACAAACTAATATCCACATGTTATATGTCACTATAATTTTTACCAAACTACCCTTCACTACATATCAACTACTAATGTCGACCAGAAATATGTGCTACTGCTGAGTAGCACAGTAGCACCCTGCCACTGCCGACTTATACTACAAATTTGACTGTTGTTGATGACTTCTACTACCAATTGTCTGCAATTGCCTCAATTTTCAATGCAGTTTACAAAGGAACAGAATAAGCTGCTACTGTCGATCGAGGTAATGTCGACTGATTATACTTCTGATCCACTTGCTACTGCCTACTTGAACTACCAATCTGTCTGTTACTGTCGATCAAGGTAATGTCGACTGCTACTGTTGACTTATACTTCTGATCCACTTGCTTCTACCTACTTAAACTACCAATTTGTCTGTTACTGATGAATTCTACCACTAATCTGTCTGCTACTGCCTAAGTTTTCTATTCATCACAATCTGCTACTGCCTGTTTTTGTTATTCAACCCACTGCTGCTACCTCAACTAATCTTCTCAATTTTCAGTGCTAATCCTCAACCCAATCATATAGCTCTTTTCAATGCATTGTCTTCGTCTAACCTCAACCTCCCACTGCTACTCGATGCTCAAGCCAATGATATACCTAAAACTACTCATATAGTACTTGACGGCGTCGACTACTCATATCGTTGCCTCAGATTAGGTGGCTTTAGTAGCAAATTGGATTTTTGCGGAATTGTAAAGCTGAGGAATATGTGCAGCAAGGGATTGATGGAGCCTTCGTTGAGCCTTAGGTTGAGAGAGAGAGAGAGAGAGAGAGAGAGATCTGATATGATGGGTATATCAGACTGCCTCAATGTCATCGCCGTTAAGGCTTCGACTCCGACACCGTCGAGGCTTCGACTCCGTCGCCGTCGAGGATTAGGCTCTCTCGTCGTCAAGGCTTTGGGGTCATCGCCGTCGAGGCTTCGGAGTCCATCGCAGTTGAGACTTAGGCTCTGTCGTCATCCAAACTTAGGCTCCGTCGCCGTCGAGGTTTTAGCGTCTGCTATCATCGTATGCGAGGCTTCAAGCTTCGTGATTCTCATAAGAGAAAGATCTGAGAGGGGATCGAGATAGAGATGGATGATTAAGGATATTTTGGTAATTTAGATTTGAAATATGCGTCGGGTCTGTTTTTATAGGTCGTGCTCTTTAGATACATGTAGTAAATTATATAAGAAATTATGAATATAAATTTTTTGTGATTGTAAATTTAATTAGGTAGTATTATGTAATTCATCTTTAACTGAAGATAAATTTAATAATTTAGTAAATAAAATTTGATCATTCTATATGTTGTTTCTGGCTACCTATTTGTTAAAGAAGTTGTGGATCTTCAATATACAACTTGAATAGCTACACGTCTCTAATACAAAATGTATAATGTACTCACACAAACGGTTATTAAGTAATACCCATTGGTTAAAGAAGTTGTGGATCTTCAAATACAACGTGTATAGCTACACGTCTCATATGGATTGCTAATGAAGATTATGACACAAATACAAATGTATAATGTAAAAATACATAAACGGTTATTAATTAATACCCATAGGTTAAAGAAGTTGTGGATCTTCAATATACATGTATAGCTACACGTCTCATATGGATTGCTCATTAAGATTATGACAGTAATACAAATGTATAATGTAATCACACATAAGCGGTTATTAATTAATAAAATTGGACTATGTACTCGCACGGTTGTGGATACAAGAGTTTTGACGAACCAGCTATTTGATAAAAATAATAATAATAAATACTGTCAAATAGGGGAGCCAATTACCAATTGCCCCTTTCTCCCCACATTGAAGCGTCTCTCTCTTTCGTTCCCCCTTCGTCTTCCCTTTGATGTCATCCAATGCATCACCCACCTTCAACTCAAACCCCACGCCCATCCTCAGCCGTCGATTTCGGCCACGCACCCTATTTATTCCCCATCATTGCCTTCATTCCATTTGCATTTCACGGACTCGACAAGACACCAACAGCAACAGAAACCTCGACCTTTCCGAAACGACAAGGCAAACCAACAACATGGGAAGCGAGGGTTGTGCCGCTTCGAGGAAACCCAGGTTCCTCTGTCTTCATGGGTTCCGAACTAGCGGCCTGATCCTCAAGACCCAACTAACAACCAAGTGGCCGGAGTCGGTGCTCCGGCACTTCGACCTCGACTTTCTCGATGCGCCTTTTCCGGCCTTAGGAAAATCCGAAGTCGAAGGCATTTTCGATCCTCCTTATTACGAGTGGTTCCAGTTCAACAAGGTCTCACCTGTCTTTTTTCAATCTTTGTCTGTCTTATGATTTTGCTGGGTTACAAATTTTGATGGTTTTTTTTTTGGGTTTCAGGAATTTAATGAGTACACAAATTTTGATGAGTGTCTTGAATTCATTCAAGATTACATGGTCAAGAATGGACCATTTGATGGGGTTCTTGGTTTTTCCCAGGTTTTTTTCTACTCAGCATTTTTTTCAAGAAATTGAAAGTAACACAATTTTGAGAATAATATTTAGCTTAATTCTTAGTTTTTTTCTGACATTTAAATTGACTGGTTGTTTGTGAATGATGCAGGGGGCGATACTCTCAGCTGCTCTGCCGGGTCTACAAGAAAAGGTATTTGACAATGACCGAAGGAAAATGACAAGTTTTGAAAACTGTATTGAAGATGGCATCGATGTTTTTTGGTGTTGTTTGATTGATTAGTTGTTTGATTTGTTCTTTGTTTGATTGTAGGGGGTGGCATTGACCAAAGTACCTAAAATTAAGTTCTTGATAATTATTGGAGGGGCAAAATTCAGGTCGCCTACCGTGGTTGAAAATGCTTATTCGACTCCGATTCAAATTCCGTCTCTTCACTTTTTAGGTAATTTCTGTTTTGTTTGTTTGGTCGAGTTTCAGTGGCAAACTGATGATTCTTAGGTCCAAAATCGTCTACATATGTGCTTTGTACCGTAGTATAGACGCAGGTTCCTAACTCAATCCTTGCCAAATTAGAGTACATGTTCCAATCACATGAGTTATATTTCAAATAAACAAAACCTGTTTTGATACCAGTGATAGGCTTTTCTTCATTAGCAGTCAAAATCTAGCATTAGAAGCCACTTTTCGATCGAAAGTTTTAGCATGAGAATACTAATTCTAGTGAAAGTTTTTGCATCAGAACCGCTTTATTATGATTTTTTTTTGCTTGAGAACCTATATTCTGTTAAAAAAAAATTAGCACAAGAACACAACCCTCTTTTTTAGTGAAGTTTTTAATATATATATATATATATATATATATATATATATATTAAATATCAATGATATATTAATGCTCAAGCTAGAAAATGTCATTACATATCCTCCCTCTATTGACAAATGGGTGGATAAAAAGTTTGTGATACAAGATCACAATGATACATAGATTAAGTCTAATCATTTAAAAACGTTAAGGTGCTCTACGAAAGAGAGCCTACCACCGGTGCATGACGAACATTGTAATAGGCAATAGGCTAGTTAAAAAAAACTAAATAAAAAATGGGTACGCAGACCTAAAATTAATTTTGGACCTGAGAAAGCATAGTCCAAAATCAAGCTTCAATGCATTCGAGCCAAGCAACGGCCCATAAAGCCTGTAAAGAGGTTGACCTAGTCGCCACCCTGGTGTTTGCACCTTCATTAAAGATTTTGCCGTCGTCTGGCCAATCGGCATGTCATTATTGGTATAATCGATTGCTTACCATTTGACACTACCAAGATCATCGCAGCGAATTCCCAGTAATTGCGCGTAGGGATGAACTTCATAAAATCTCTCCTTGATGTTGCTCATCACCATGGTGTGCACGGCCGCTCATCAACATTATCACCAGTTGATATTTAGCTATGTTTCACGGACACGCCGGATGGTGGAGTGTCGAAGTGCCCGACACTTCTCAACATTGCGACACCGCCCGACACGACCAAAACCGCGTTGCCACCTACATGTCTAAAAGCTTGATTTTTCCGACACGACCTTGACCCCTTGACCGACACCAGCGACACGCCACATCAATGAGTTTCATCTCCTGAAAGACGGGTGGTTCTACCAGACCATGCTTGGTTCCTTGCCAGATCGAGTTCATCTCCTGAAACACAGTTAACCTCGTGGCTAGCCTAGGAGTTTTGATCACCTATTGGTGCTACTGCAGACAGATGAGAGGGGAGATTATGGTGAGAGAGATGATGATCTGATTTTTGATTTTGAAATGGAAACTGAAGTTCGATTCAAGAGTTGGATAGGATTTGGTGGGTTTAGTCATAATGATAAAGAGCTAAGGGAGAGAGATTTTGGGTCAAAAGCAAAGAGAAAGAGGCTGCTCCCTGATTGGCTTGCTGGCTTAAGCAAAGAAAGAAAGAGAAGGAGAAAAGGAGATGAAGCAGAACGATAAAAAGAGGGAGCAGAAGAATGTATGTCAAGTCATTAAAATGGAGAGGAGAGAAGGAGAACAAGCAGAACGAAAAAAAGAGGGAGCTGTAGTTGTGGTGGTGAGGGTGTTGTTAAGAAAAGAGCACAAAATAACCTAATAAATATATTATAGTATATTTAATATTTTTTACATTTTTTATATATTAAAAATATATTAAAATATTAATTATTTACTGCGTTCAAGTCGTGTCGAAACTTAAGTTTCTAGAATTTGCCGTGTAACCTTGTCTGTGTCGTGCAACATGGGTATTTAGCAATTTGGGTTGAAACATCATACACCCAATCAGTTGCAATCGCCATCTGCATTTTAGTCTGGATGGCAAAATTATCCTCCACTTCTGACTTGGACCGTTCTCTATATCGGCGAATCCATGTAAGGTCTCCTTGCAGCTCCCCAATGTTGTGTCGAATTGGTGCAGGCCACCAATTCACTGTGTGGATGACAATCATAGATGAGAGTGATAGTATTGTTATTGGACTGGGTTCCACACAACATCGACGGTGTAGAGGCGTCAGAAGATGGCTTTGAGGAGTGATCAGAATAGGCCGTCATAGTTGGGAGGTAGGAACTTGGGTTCTAGGGTTTAGAGAGAGCATTGCGGCACTCTTCTAGGTCGCCCTGAAGTTTTTAATACGAGGAACCATGTAGTGGCTTTTATGCAGTTTTTTTCTCTTTTTTGACTGTCTTGGTAAACACGGCCTTTTTATCAATAGATTCAATACTTAAAAATCACAAATCTACATGCAAAAACTAATTTCTCTATTAAGTCATTTAGTGCACATGAGACTGAGTCCTAGTATTGAACTTCTTGGTAAACCATATTTGCAGGAGAGATGGACTTCTTGAAGCAATATGGACTCGACCTGCTGGAAAACTGTGTGGATCCTTTAGTGATTCATCATCCCAAGGGCCACACGATACCAAGACTCGATGAAAAGGGTTTAGAGACCATTATGAGCTTCATCGAGACGATTGAGAAGAAGTTGGACGAGGAAAAACAATGATGTAGCTTTGGTTACACCATATTTTGGATTCATATTTAGGTGTATTCCTCGATCTGTGTTATGTTGGCACTATTTTAAGCCATATTCTTTTGATGTTCAATGGAAACTAATAAGAAAAAGATACATGTGCCAAGAAAGTTTTTCACCGAAAAAAGTACATAAACTTGTAATCTAACTTTATTTTTGAGAGACAAGTTATGTTATTAGATATTTATCTTACCTAGTATCATAACTTGTCTCTCAAAAATATACTTAAACAAAGATAACAATTTATATGTAACACATTACAATATTGAGAACAAATTGACCATTTTTTCATCATTTACATGAAGTTAAACCAAGATTGCAACATTGAGAAGATTGTGTAATTACAAATACTAGAACAAGATTATAAACAATAGGACTGCATTTCCACATTAACTACAAGTTTCTGGTCATATTTATAAATACAGGTATCACATGCAAATAGTATCGTAAAAATTTCATGTATTGATGTGTCATGCTTGGACATGAGGTGAGCTACAAGAGACTATAGCCTTCGTCCTCGGACGGGCAATAATAAAGACGCTATATAGGTGCCCAACGGCTAACAACCCAACCACATCTTATTTACTTCGAAAATTTTTGTATGCACCAAATTGCAAGTGAATTAAGAGTTATCATGCATTCTCAATCACTCATTCTCCGTTACACTAACTCTAACACTAATACCGTTAAATATAGAGTTTTTATCAGCACCGGTATCCGAACTTATGTGTCTCGGTCATAATGGTACTCATACTTTAAAAACTATCAATGTGGTACCTGAACACCATTTTCGCTATCAACAAAGGTTCCGAAACCAATTTCCATGACGGCGTCGTCTATTTGTTGACGTGGCCGTGATGGGTCCTAACTACAAAAATAAAATGACAAAACTAACCCCAACTTCTATCTGTCTTTCTCGATCTCCATCTCTCTAAACAGCCTAATCCATTTTGCAACTTCTGCCCCATGGTAAATACAAGTGAATCTCTGTAGTTTCCAGCACCTAATGAACAAGCATAATTTAGGGACGGTGACTCCATTTGACCATTCAAGTTACTGGAGCTTATGTCATTACGGTTAAGATACGATGAAATCTGATAACCATGTACTATGGCTGACTGGTAATCCCAGCTCTCAGCAGATGGTATGTTGTGCACACTTGAATAACGCCTCTCACCCTAGTCAGAAATTGGTATACTATGCACACTTGAATAGCGCCGTTCACCTAAGTCAGAAGATGGTATACTGCGTATACTTGAATAACGCCTCTCACTCAAGTCAGAAGATGGTATGCTGCGCACACTTGAAAAGCGCCTCTCACTCAAGTCAGAAGATGGTATGCTGCGCACACTTGAAAAGCGCCTCTCACCCAAGTCAATAACACTACGGTTTGAATTTTGGACATACGCATCTAGCAATTGCATGTGGCCGGGCCATAACGAGGAAGATCCCCTTTGAGCGCCATATGATGACTCCAAACTGTTTTGCAGCCTCCGCTGATTTACAGTCATATAAAATCGAGTTGATTAAAGGATCAGATCCTTTGCCTCCTACAGATGGAAAGTATCCAAAAACTTCCTTCGCAATGGTATCCTCTTTCAGCAAGGAAGAAGCAGAGGCAACCTTTAAATCTGACCCCAACAACAGATCCAGTTTTTTAGCCTTAGCTTCTTAAACTATATTCCCATGGAAATCATACAGTTGTCCCCAAAACTCATCAAGTGCATCAGCTAGTTGACGTCTAGCAACACGGCCCAACCCTGCTAGTCTTGAAAGGCTTCCAGCACCACTCCCCCCATCATCACCTTTTGCGTTGAGACTCCTGAATGATCTTGGACACTCAGATAATGAAGTGGTGCTCTCCGAAACCTCTTTCAAGGAATCTTCAGGTTCCTAGGTATCTCTCTCATTATCATCTTTTTCAGTGGGCAAGTCTCCTTCAATTACAAGAGTCTTCTCAACTAGCTCTGTTGATTCAAATTTCACAGTACCGATGCTCAGTAATGTAACATCAGAAACCTCAACGACCTCCATGAAATGCTGACGCCAGCGTTCCCAATCCCAGTCAGGCTCCTCGTTATGGGGCTGTGCGGTTCTCACGAGGTCCTGGAGAGCCAAGTCCTACCTCCACTAGACGGAGTCAGAGGAAGGGTTGCGGCAACGACAAAGGGAGGAATCAAAAAACATGGAGGAGGAAGATAAGGAAGGGTAGAATGGGGATTTTGAGAAAGAGGGGTAGGATTTGGGGGTGGGGAAGGTGAGGTTGTGAGGAGTTGGGGTCGGAGCGGAGATGGAAGCCATAACGAAGAAGAAGAAGAAAAGAAGAAGATGGAGTGAATAAGCGAGAAAGATAGATTCGGCAAAAAACATCACGATAGATAAAAGACATTTTTATCCTTTGCATGGCAGTAAATAGACGACGCCGTCACAAAATTTGGTCTTAGATCTTTCGTTGATTGTGAAAATAGAGTTCAGGTACCACATTGATAGTTTTTAAAGTATGAGTACCACTAACCGGGACACATAAGTTTAAGTACCGATGTTAATAAAAACTCTTAAATATAATTAAAACTTAAAATGGTAAAACTCAATACATCAGATTTTTTTTCGCAAAGCAATACATCAGATCTAAGGTGGGTATTAGGTAGGTCGAGGAGGCAGCGACGATAACCCGGAATCATCTCCACTTTCCGGCCTCGTTGGGACGGCACCATTAGCTTTATATTGACGATGGGTAGTGGATCTAGGATCTCCGTGCTTCAAAAAACCGACAACGACGATGAAAATAACCCCAAAAGCTTTTCTAGTTTGCTCTCCGGCTGATTGGAGACGGCTCACCAGTGTGTATGGTGTCGTCTCCTTATCCTCTTCATATCTGTGCACTTGATTTCCATTTTGGTTGAGATTTGAAGAATCAATGATTTATGGTTGTAGTGTTTCTGGTGAATTGATGAAATGCTTATTTGCGATATGAAATTGTATGTATGATGCATGGGAAATACTTGCGTCAATACAAGTATTGACACTATTGACGTGTACGTGCATACTTTCTTTTATTTACATATTTCTAACAATGTAAATTATAATTTTAGCATTTTCAAAAGTTTAATTAACTAATCAAGATCATCTCTGTAAAAAAATCAATTTGAAAAAATATCATTTGCTCAACCAAATGCATCAATCAAATGGACGGCAGTTCATGAGGCTGCTAACTTTCACCATAACTGTCTATTTGATTGAAGCATTTGGTTGAGTAAACGATCATTTTCCAAATTGATTTTTTGCATATGTGATCTTGATTGGTTAATTAAATTTTTAAACGGCTAAGATTATGATTTACATTGGTAAAAATATGTAAATAAAGAGAAATATGCACGTACGTGTCAATACCAGTATTAATACAAGTATTTTCGATGATGCATTGATGAGTTTAAGTCATTGATTTGTGAGGAGTGAGTTGACGATGGTGAGCCCTTGAGCCTCCTTCACTCTCAGCGGTAAATTTAGCTTTTACTGCCCAAGACAGTTAACGACGTGACTTACATATAGTACAGTTAAGCACGTTACATTGTATTTACCTGTGGTAGCAATGTACTCAAATTACTGTGAATGACATTAATTAACGTTTTTTCCATTTTCATGACACTGATTAACTTTTTCCAATATCAAGGATAATAAGTTTGTACCTACATCTGCAAGTTCATTAGACCTAGCAAATGTTCAGACGGCTTAAAGATAAACAACTCGATGGTGTCCAAAGATTTTAGTCCAAGACCAATCCATTAAGGGCCGATAAAGTCGGTTTCAACGACGTCATCAGAGATAAGCAACCGGTAAGTCGATAGTTAATAAGGATAAACATGTGTTTAAGTTAGTGTTTATTCACCTATCTCAAGATCAAGTCGTCGAACAGAGTTTGTTTTAGACGTCCAATCACAACATTAACATCAAGTCGTTTAAGATAGAGGAAATTTACCAGCAGTGTCTCAAATAGTGTCCATTCATCGTTTTAGTATCTCACTTTTAAGAACTATCGTTTTGGTGCCTCACATTTGAATTTCGAAACAGTTTGCATATCCTCCGTCTCTAACGGCATCAAATCCACCGTTTGGTAAGTTAATTCGTGGGCAATTTTGTCTTTTTAGATTCTCAAAAAAAAAGTTCATCTCTCTCAAGCGAAGGTCAGCAAGCAACTAATTTGCAATACTACTTCAACCTTCCAGAAATCTTCAAAGTTAGAGACTAAAGTTTTCGTTTGGTAAGTTACCAAAATCAATTGGGGTTTACCATTTTTCTTAGCTCATGTTTGTTTTCGAACATTTTTCTTAGTATGATCTCTCTTGTAGCTGCAGTTTGCTACCTGAAATAGTTTCTACTCAGGGACGTAGCTACTGACTAGAGGAGTCAAATGACCATTTTTACCATCTTTTTATGTGTGTTGTGTTTCAGATTTTTACTTGTATATAAGAGTAATGTAAGCTATTTGGCTTATTTTGTCCCTTGACAAAGTAAAATTTTCTCTCTATATAATTTGCTTATCTAAATTGACCCATTTTCTTATATTTTCTGACTACGCCACTGTTTCTACTCATTTGATTCTTTTTCTTGCGTGCTTATTATCAATAATCGCATGCTTACCGTAGGTGGGGGCAATCCATGACAACCAAAGTTAACTAGTAATTGCAACCGATGGAGATTCCAGATCAATCTTTCGTGACCCAATCTTATAGAATTAGGAGTGTGCTTTCTCGGCAAATATACACCTTGCTGTATTTTCTCCAAATTGATTTGCTCCGTTTAATGCAAGATCCCTACGCCTCTGCACCGAAGAAACAGCTATTGGGATACACTAGACGTACGCATACCGCCTCATCAACATCATCATCATCATCATCAGTTCGTCACAGTGAACACCCATAAATGTCAATAGCTAAAGGTGCTTGCGCCGACGTCAGATTGAAATTGTTTGAATGACTGAAATTTTTGCATGGTTTACAGAGGAGTGAGGGATGGAGAAGGAGATAAGGATAGAGCAGCTACCTGCAAACATTATATTGGGTAGGAGGAATTTCGGCTATTCATGTTGAATTCTGAACTTAGATTTTGGATTGCATTGATGGAGATAGAGATTTTGGACGTTTTGGAATGGAAATTTGGAGAGAATCAAGGTAATGTTTTGGGTGGTGGTGATGATGCCTGCGGTGGTGGCTGAGAAAATATCAATTTTCTTGGGTGGAATGAAAAACGGAGTGGAGTTCAGACATAAAAAGATGAATATATCCTTTAGAAAGTAGACATTTGTAACTTTTTTAACGGCATACACTAAAGATCTTAGAAGTGTAATGTTCAGGTACTAATCCCATAGATTTTAAAATTGGTATACCAAAATGATGGACTCTTAATTGGGGAATGGTTTGTAAAATTTTCTCCTTAAGATAACGATAACTGAAGTCGATCAAGACGTTAGCCGATTGGAGATAGGCATAAACAAGGCCAAAGGATAAACACGTCAAGCTAAGAGAAACCGAATTATACTCAAATTCGGAGAGTCCAATGATCAAATCTCACAGGACTGTTCAGACGCGGGAGCTGTTTGCGAAACGAAATGAGACAAAATAGCGACAGTCGTCCGATCTTTAATGAATTGATCCAACAGACAGTATTAAACAGACAAGATCAATTCATTAAATATCAGACGGCTGTCGTACGATCATCCCGTTCCGTCCTGCAAACGGCTCCCGCTCCTGAGCGAGACTGTCAAATATGAAGCCAGTACAAATAGAAGCATTGACTGAAGACAAACACAAACACACATCTTAAGTCAAAAACTCCATCATGAGTTCCTCTTTATTTTTCTTAGTTCCAGAATAGTTTTAGAGGCCTATTGTATTTGAATTTTTATGTTGTTATAAGAATTTTTCTATGTTGTTATAAGAATTTTTGTGGATTTCAATAGTTTGAGAATATTCAATTAGGATAAAAATTTCAAATCCATAAAATTTTGAGTGTATTCAATTAAGATTTATAACTGAAGATTTTAAATCCATAAAAGTCTGACACTAGTGGATTATGGCTCTTAGACAACGGAACAATTCTGTCTCCTAAGAGTATTTTTCCGTCTCCCAAGCTCTTAGCCGACGGAAATTCCATCGGCTAAGATGCGTCGGTGAAGACCCTAGTCGATGGAAAATTTTATTCCGTCTACTAAAAGACAACCTAGTCGACGAAATCTCCGTCGACCAAGATCCGTCTACTAGGATCTTAGCTAATGAAATAATTCCGTCGGTTAAGTTCCTAGGAGACGGACATATTTTAAAATAAAAATAAATTAATAATCTTCTTAGCAGATGAAATATTTAATATTCCGTCTCCTAAGTAATTCTTAGCCGACAGAATTTTTGAATTTCGTCGGCTAAGAATTACTTAGGAGACGGAATTTTCATCGGCTAAGATCTTAGCCGAGGGATTTTTTTAAAATTAAAAAAAATAAAACTCTTAGCCGACGGAATATTCCTTCGGTAAACCTTAAATTTAAAAAAAAAAACAGAGATCGATCACCAGAAATCTACAGCCGGCGATCGATCTCCGGCAAGAAACCGACCATTCTGATTCCACACACCACCATAAACAAAAACCACCACACCGCAGACCACACCACACCACACCGTCACACCACACCACCACACTCCGCACACCACCACACACCACATCACACCCCACCACACCACCACACACCACACACAAGAGAAGAGAGGAGAGGGAGCGGAGAGATTTTGGAGAAGTAAAGAGAGGAGAGAGGAGAATATTTAAAGAAAAAAATTGATTTTTTTGAAAATTTTTCGAAAATTTTGCGCGGTGATTCGAAATTTTAAAATTTTTGAGCTCTTAGCCGACATAATTCAATAATTCCGTCGGCTAAGTATTTGAAATTTTGCATGGATAAATTGTTCTAATTTTTTAACCCATTAGCCGACGGAAATAAATAATTCCGTCGACTAAGCGACACCTTAGGAGACGAAATTATTTAATTCCGTTGGCTAAGGTGTTAAAAATTATTTTTTGTTTTTTTTATTTAATTCCGATGGAATTATTTTTTCTCATACACATATTTTCAACATAATGATAATATATGACGGTCGGATTTTTTTTGAATTTTGATGATCGGAATCACAACATGTCTACTAGTGTTGTATAACTTGTTTGTTAAGTGTCAAGTAAATGTTCCATTTAAAAAACAAACTATAAGTAGAAGTTTCAAACGAAAAAAAGTCGTGAAATAAGATATAACCGAAATGGTGAAATACGTCTACATTTAAAAAATTAAGTAATTTCGGTAAAGCCTTGGTGCCGATAGTTGCGGTCAATGCAATTTTCTATTCTTTCTCTCTAGAGGTAGCCCTATCTTCGAGGGTTATTTTTCATAAAATTTTTATACCACTGGTTGCGTATCATCGATTTGAAACTATTTTCAGTTGAAGGTATGGGAAAAATACGTAATTTAGACGGTCAAATGACCGTTTTCGTGCGTAAAGGGGTTTGACTTATGGGATTGACCGTAAGGATTAAACCCTTAAAGTTGTCGGATCAAGTTGAATTTTTTTCTATAGACATATTTCGACATAATGATTATATCTGATGGTTGGATTTTTTTTTCTCAAGTTTGATCATCAAAATCACAACATGTCTACTAATGTTGTATAACTTGTTTACTAAGTTTTAAGTAAATGTTCCATTTCAAAAACAAACTATACGTAGAAGCTTCAAACGAAAAAAAAAGTCGTGAAATAAGATATGACCGAAATTGTGAAATACGTCTAAGCTTGAAAAATCACGTAATTTCGGTAAAAGTCTCGGTGCCGATAGTTGTGGTCAATGTAATTTAGGGGTTTGACTTAAGGGATTGACCGCCCAGATGAAGCCCTTAAATTTATCGGATCAAGTTGAATTTTTTACTATAGACATATTTCAACATATTGATGATGTTTGAAGGTCGTATTTTTGTTTGTGAATTTTGATGACCGGAATCACAACATGCCTACTATTTACCATTATTTATCCATATGGAGAGCCCTATCATCGATGGGTAAATGTCTCAAAAATTTTAGATGGGCAATTGCGTCTCATCATGGTGAGAGATTGTTGTGTTGAAGGTTTAACCAAAATACCTCATATAGATGTAGATATGAGTGTTTTCGTGTGTTAAGTGTTTAGAAAAACTTCATTTAGAAGCCTTAAACGAACTCGGATAGTCAAAAAAGATCATATGTCATGGCATTTGCGATGAATTTGACTCGTACACCTGTTCCGCTTCCAGATTGGTATCACAATAGTCAATCAGACACCAAAATATCAGTTATGTAATTTTGTAGGTAAATATTTTTTTTTCATAGCTGACGGAATACGAGATTTTCCGTCGACTAAGAGTTTTCTTAGTCGACGAAAATAGCCAGGAGTATAGATCCGTTGGCTAAGAAGGGCTTAGTTATCGGAAATTTCTGACGAACGTATTCCGTCGGCTAAGAGATTTTTAGTCGACAAACTTGTTCTCTTAGCCGACGGAAGTGTTTTCGTCGGCTAAGAAAATCATAGCTGACAGAACAGTATATATTCCGTCAGCTAAGAGTGCAAATCCACTAGTGTGAGGGTATTTAGTAAACATAAGAATTGTTAAAGATTATTAAAATGATGGATTTACATAGATTGTCTATTGCAAATTGTAAAGAAAACAATAAAACCCTCTAGGCTCAAGATTTCTGTAGATTTATAATTTTTATTATTATTTAACTATCTCTCTCTCTACATGTCTCATCGGTTTTTATTCGTCCCGCTATTATGTCTATATTCTATAATTATCTCATTATCTTATTTCTTTTACTTCCTATTGTTATAACATCTGTATTTATGTGAATTAACTCAATAAGTGTAATATGACAACCCACCATTTTAATATAAGTGTGAGTTTTTAAAAATGATCTCTTATGAATAATAATTCTTTATTCTTTTTTCATAATTTGTCTTAGAATGATTGATACACATATATATAGAGCTTAAGTTGAGAGTTTTCATGTTATAACTTTTCTTTATTATCTACTTATGTTACATGTATATATTGATAGAGGTAATGCATTATAAACTGTTTAATAAATTTTACGAGAATTTGTATAAGTTTATCATTTGTTTTTAAAAATCTGTATGGATTCGAAAGATTTTATAAATCAGCATAAATCCAAGAGTTATTTTCAAATCCATCACTTAAAAAAAATCAGTAGAAATCTGAATACAATACACCCCCTCAGTTTCTTTCTTTTTGATTTCTTAGTTTTTTAGTTCTTCCATGTCCTTCACGCATTTTATAGAAATTGAGTTTTATCTTTTACCCGTTTACAATTCAGTTTTATCATTCACTCTTTACATTATTGTTTTTTTACTACTTGCAATTTAATTTTCCGCTCTTAGAGCATCTCCAGCAACATTGATAAATTGAATTTTTAGAGATTTTATCAATTTTTAAATGAATCTTTACTCCAGCAGTATACTTAAAAAGTTAACAATTTTAGAAATTGATAAGCAAAATTGACAAATTTATCAATTCATGAGAGAGAATTTGTCAATGAATAGCTATGTGTTTTCATATAGCTACTCTGCTAGAACAAAACTCTCAAAATGAATTGATAAATATAACTTTGATTCAAATTTATCAACTACTTTATCAATCACTGTTGGAGATTTAGATGCTCTTACTTTCTACACTTTATCTTGTATTTACTTCCTTCTCTTTATTAGCTTGTTACATATTTTCACCAAGAGTAGTTGTAACGTAATTTCTCAGTTAACAATCACATTTGAATCATCCATCGAACAACCCAAAAAGTCCTTATTCATAAGACGTCGAACCTTCAGCCGAGATTTGTTCATTCCTTGTCTTTTCTATCACTCGACAGTCATAATACACGCACTACCTCTACAATTGCACGCAGCCTATCAGCCTTGTGCTAGCACTCCCCACAATCTAACTAAGATGACTATCTCAACTGAGATGATTTTTTTGTTACAATAAGTTTAGGTGAGAGCTTGGTTACACTACACCATAGTCGTCAAGACAAATCTGTAACCTCAATCTTGAAAGAGTTACAGTGGACATATGTCTGTCACACCAGCTTCCAGGTATAGATTTATATATAAGAATTTATAGACCGTAAACCAACGAGGTTTGTTGGTAACGGAGATCGAACTTAAATGAGGTCACCACCACAAGCCTGTCTTTACCAACTGAGTCAAACTTTGATGGCCAACTAAGACGATTTTTAGTGGCAACACCAACACCATCTTATTTTCTAGAGCAACAGACTCCAAATTCACTTAATTAACTTCTTCCAATTCCAAAAACATAATGAAGCTATATATACAGCCATACATGTGCCCAACAGCCAGCAGCCACCAGCCAGCACCATCTTATTAGAAGTCTATTTCAAGTTCAGTGCCTATGAATCTCATGCAAAATAACCAATGCAATTATTATGTTACATTTTTTTGGTAAAGGATATTTCATTAAGAAAACCCAAATAGCCACACCAAAGGGAAACAAAAAGGAAAACATCGAACCAGAAACAACTGAAAACATAGACAAGCAAGGGAAGAGGCCCAGCAATATCAAACTGGAGAATTCACATAAGGGAGGTTGGAGGATTGGATACCTAGTCCTGAGAGCACACCCTTTGCAAAGACAACAAAACTACAAAGTCTGCAGCAGCATTTACCTTTTTGTTGGCCCAAAGCCATGTTGGAAAAATAATAGAAATAAAAGATTTTTTGTAATCATTTTGATAGTTAAAGGTGAATAAAAATAGTCACCAAAGTAATGCATGTAATGATTGATATTTCATTTTTCTTGTCTTTTGGTTTTTGTAACAACATGAATCAATGACATGGTAGTGGTCTAATGAAAGGTTGTAACCTTATTCATGGCATTCAAGTTTTCCTCCAATCCCACCAATATAAATAGGTGACTCCATTCCTCATTCTAAATACACCAATTCAAAGCATCTCTCCTTACTTGAGTTCTCTCTCTCTCTCTCTAAGTTGTGTTCTGATGATAGACGAAGATACTTCAAGTTCGTTCAGTGTCCTTAGTAGCAGTGCAGTTTCAAGGGACAAGCAGTTATTGTATCCTGGAAGACAAGTGTCATCAAACATTTGCACCGAAGATGAGACATAATTTGTCTTAAGGAAAGTGTGTGAGACACACGACTCGACTTCCTTCAACATCCTCCTATCCTTGAATCCGAGTTCGTAACATTGGTGTTCATCATCATACTTGTATTATGAGTTTTTAGTTATAATTATTTATTTAATTATAATAAATTTATGTTATTATATATTTACAATATTTGACATATTTTCTAACAGTTTATACGCTTGAACTTGGACGCCATAACTTTGATTCTTCTAACAATGGAGGAGGCCAACCAACCCACAAGCGAGAGAGGATTTTTAAAAGCCGAAACAAGAGCAAGAGAGTCTGATTCCAGCGAAAAAGAAGAAAGAGATAGAGAAGAGGCTAAAAAGAGGCCAAGATTGACAGCTTTTGCCTCTGTAGCCATGGCCGAGATTGCGAAGGTGGATTTTACAGCACCAGCAATGAGGGTACCCTGGGAATTTCTAACCACTACAACAAGGCCACAGAAGAAGTCTGAGCATCCCAAGCAGCATCTGTATTGATTTTGAGAGAGTCATCCAATGGGGGTCTAAAAAGGCAAACCATTACTTTGAAAACACATTGGGCTAAACTTTGGATTTTGGAGATTTCTTGAAACACTTAGGAATTCTTCAGCTGCTATGAAAGCTCTTGTAACATTAAGAATGGGGTCTAGAAGACCCCATTGAAAGATGAAGTTGCATCTTTCTTTTCAAATAAACCATAAAAGGAAGACCATATAAATGAAAAAAATTTGGAGTTCCTCTTTCATTTTCAGGGTGAGCTTCACACATTGCTAAAATCTATTGATCAAAAAAGTTATTTGTTGCGCTTACTCTATTAGAGAGGAGGTAAGCAATTATGTTACACTTTGTGTCTGTTATTTTCATGGAGTATTAATAAGCATTGGATGATGCTAGAGGACAGAGCCACAGCTTTATACCATTTATAAGACTCGCTTCCGATCTTCAAATTACCATGATGTTTTTTTCGATGGTCATCACCATGATAATAAAAAAAATCACTGAGGCGGAAAGCCGGAAACAAAAACGCCAAGCTTCCTTGTAACCAAAAAAACCCAAGCTTCCTTGTAACCAAAAAAACCCAAGCTTCCCGCACCTTCTTGAACCAAAGACGCTCGCTCAAGATGCCAAAGAAGCAAACTTTACTTTGTTATGTCAAAACCCAATGTGGTCATCCACATCCTTACGCAGAACCTCAACTATGAAATGTCTCTTCATCTCAGCCCAGCAATCACTCTCACCCAAACTCATTTCTAGCCCCCACGTCACTCCTTCTCCTCCTCTCTTCTGCTTGGTAAGCTTCTCTCTCTCTCTCTCTCTCTAGTCTCTCCCCATTTCCATTTCCACTTTCACTCTAACCCACACTTAATATATTTCTAGGCTTCTTTTCTCCAACCAATCAAGAGCCCTGCAATTTGTGCGTTTGGTTCAAAGCCCAGAAGCTATCTCGTACGACCACTTCACACCATGCAAAACCCAGAAGCTGTTTCGTACCTGACGCAGCGCCAAGCTGCTGAGATCGATGAGATTCTCATGGGTCCTCTGGGTTTCAGTGTGGACCAGTTGATGGTTAGTTTTTTTGAAGATGGGTTTTTGTTAATGGAGGATTGCTGATTATGGGTTCGTTTCTGATTTGGGTTTTGCTTATTTTGTAGGAATTGGCTGGTTTGAGCGTGGCCACTTCAATAGCAGAGGTAAAGTTTTGTTTTTCTTTTTTGTTGTTCTTGTTTTTGAGTTCATGATTGTGATATGAACTTCATAACTTGCTCATATTCTTTTCCTGCTTAGTTATCCGAAAATGTGTTCTAATATGTAGTTGAAATGTGATACGGTGGATGTAGTATTCTGTTGAAGGATGAATACGATTATGCTATTATACTATGAATTGCAAAAATTTAGAAGGAATGAGGAGCTGTACTTGAATGACATGATGTTTGATTCTTGGTTTTTGAATTTTATTTGACAGGTCTATAAACCGAGCGAGTATAGTCGTGTCCTCGCGATTTGTGGCCCTGGAAACAATGGCGGTGATGGTCTTGTTGCGGCTCGCCACCTGAATCACTTTGGATATAAGCCATTTATTTGTTATCCAAAGCGTACTGCTAAGCCTCTTTATACTGGTCTGGTCACTCAAGTAAGGAATATAACTTAAACGTCACGTTCGTGAGTGCGCTGTTTTATTATATATGTATATGTATATGTGTATGTGTATGTGTATGTGTATGTGTATGTGTATGTGTATGTGTATGTGTATGTGTATGTATATGTGTATGTATATGTATATGTAGGAAGCCATTCAAGAGTGGACGTCCGCACTCCGGCTTAAAGTGTGGACGTCGTCCGTTCTCCGTTGTTTCATGCCGGTGACGACTTCTCTCCTTCCCTGACGACAGCATAGGCTCCCAAGGTTGACCGGAAAACTTATCGCCAGCGACTCCTCGAATGAGAGAAGCGGTTATGAGAGCCTTTGCTGTCGTCCGAAAAAGAGAGAAGCCGTCGTCGACATGAAACGGAGGAGAACGGACGATGTCCGCACTTTAAACCAGAGTACGGACGTCTGCTCTCGATCTGGCCTGTATATGTGTATATATATATCTGTGTGTGTGTGTGTATATATATATATATATAGGCCTGGTTGATTTTCAGTGGAAGCCTATTTGTTTTGAATGATATTCTTATCCAGTGGAGTAATTCTGCAGCTGGAATCACTGTCAGTCCCTTTCATATCTGTAGAAGATCTGCCTTTGGATTTGTCAAAGGACTTTGACATTGTTGTAGATGCAATGTTTGGGTTTTCATTCCATGGTAATTACTACTTCTCCTCAGACTTCAGTTCTTGTCGATCTTTTCCTTTTTCCCATTCATATTGTAAAAGGATGTTGATACAAGTACTCTTATTCTTCTTGAACTGTGGTCCATGTGTATAAAGCAAGTGAACAGGAAAACATATACATCACATTATTGTAGAAGTTTTTAAACAATTGAACAATGGATGCATGAAAATTCTACGAAATACTCATGCATCAGAATAAATTCGGCATTGTTATGTCTTCCATATATTGTGACTATTCTCATAGAAAACCATCTTTCCAGGATGCCCAACTACATAGGAATTCAGAACAGGCCTTCTAGTAAATCTAACTATATCATTATATGTCTTTTGACTTCGTGTGCCGAATTCTAATCCATTTTGATGTCGTCAGTTTCATGTCATCTCATTTCCTTGTTTGATCATTGGGTGCGATAAATTTTAAGTCCTTTTGCATTGGACTTTCACTAGTATCCTAGATTTTGTTGTTGGCCTAGTCTTATAAGCACAAAGCCTCCGTAAATGACTATAGATTTCTTGTCCTTTTATTATGCAGACGCTGGCACCTAACACTTGATAAATCTCATCCACATTAGAAGTTCTTCACTGTTGATTATTTGGATAGTTATTTAAAAAGGTTATATCTAAGTATCTAACTCAATAATGTGGGATGCTTCAGGTACTCCAAGGCCCCCGTTTGATAATCTGATACAAAAGCTTATTTGTATCAATCAATATGATCAGACATGCCAAAAGTCCTCTGTCGTTGTCTCCATAGATATCCCATCTGGGTGGCAGGTTGAAGGAGATGGTGGTCCGGAAGGCATTAAGCCCGACATGCTGGTATGTTCTTGAGAAACAACTAAATATGTGATTGATTACACATGATCTATTTTATACTTGGTTTAAAGATTACATAAGATAAATACATAATGTAAATGTAATAAGCCTCTCATTGATGAAAATTTGGTACTTTCTAGGTTTCTCTGACTGCTCCAAAGTTGTGTGCGAAGAACTTTTGTGGTCCACACCATTTTCTGGGTGGTCGATTTGTCCCATCATCTATTGCTGATAAATTTAAGCTTCGTCTTCCCCCATATCCAGGCACTTCTATGTGTGTACGAATTGGAAAGCCTCCGCAAGTTGAAATTTCTGCTCTAAGAGAGAACTATATTTCTCCTGAGTTTCTTGAGGAACAGGTGGAGGCTGATCCCTTTGACCAGGTACGGATATGTTAAACTACGTTCTGGTTTTGACTATGCACATATAGCTGAAAAGCTGTCCAATCTTATATTAGTAATCTTCAAATTTTCTTCTAGTTCCACAAATGGTTTGACGATGTAGTGGCTTCTGGCTTAAGGGAACCAAACGCAATGGCCTTATCAACCGCTTGCAAGGATGGAAAACCGTAATTTCTGTTTCCTTTGTATTTCTTGTTTTATGTAAGTTATGTTTGGCAGACTCTTCATATATGCTACACATTGACACCAAGGATTGTAATCATTTAGTTTCACCTAAAGAGCATGCTTATTTATCATTTTAGATGTTATGATCATGATCATCATTAGTATTACCCTTAATATTCTTTTTTAATAATACATTTTTCTAATGTACATGAATTCTGTAGACCTCATACTTCTTTAGCTGACATTATTCTGATTCTTCTACAGCTCATCACGAATGGTATTGCTGAAAGGATTTGATAAGAATGGTTTTGTCTGGTCAGTAGCGGTTTATTATTGCTGTGGCAGTGTACATACATCAAGATTCTAACTTAAGTTGCTTTACATGCTATTAAATGCTATGCAGGTATACCAATTATGAAAGTCGAAAGTCACAGGAATTGTTTGAAAATCCTCGTGCAGCTCTTCTTTTCTATTGGGATGGTCTGAATCGTCAGGTAAACCATATTTTCTCTTTACGAGTAATTAATAGGTTGTCTGGTCTATAGTGATGCACCTAGGTTACACCTGCTGGTATCAGAAAACCGGATGACACAGATCTTTCATCACATCACTTTTTAAAGTAGAATCACACTTGCTTTCTAAATACTCGTTGATAATCTGATGATTCAAAACATTTAACTCGTACATAATTGATCAAAATAACGATTTTCTATCTATGTAAAATGATGAGGCAATAGTCTAGATTTGGGATATGTATGGATGACATGAAGTTCCTTGCTTCCAATGTATAGAAGCCTTGAGTTTCGAACATAGTCAAAAACTCAAATTGATAATTGGATTGAGATCATTGAAATTATATGTTTGCATGGTCATCAGACATGAGTTTGTCATTGCGTTTGGTTACAAATTTTTCTTACTCATAGCATATGAAGTCATTTATCATGCCATCTATATGAACTTAAAACAGCACTGACTTTCATTTTTATCTGATGGTAGTGTTGGTTCGTTTCTTTTTAAAGTGCAGTTTGTAAGAGTGAATGAAATTTGTTTTTGCAATTATCTGTTAAATATGTGGCTAAGTATAGGATTTCATGCCGGGCTTACAGTTTAGATGTAACTTCTATTCTGGAAGAATAAATTTAAATGTGTGATAAAGACAATATCTTAATAATATCTATGATTTATAGGTGAGAGTGGAAGGATCTGTGCAGAAAGTTTCTGAGGAGGAATCTGACCGGTACTTCCATAGCCGTCCTCGAGGAAGTCAGATTGGAGCAATAGTTAGCAAGCAGGTCTGTTACATAAATTTTGAAGGCATGAATATGAATTTTCTAGATTCTGTGGAAATATGATGTAATTACACTGATATTATTTGATCAATAAGAGATAGATAACCTTTTTCACCTTTCATTTGTTTACTTATTTTATGAAAGAAATATTTAGGCAACTTGAATGTCAAATATACAAATAGTTACGTATTCTGAGAAATTGTAAGGTATGAATATGTAGATAGAAAACAAGGGTTACAATGTCAATGTCAATGCCAATAAAAAGGTATAAGTGAGTGGTATGGTGGGCGAATGTAATGTAATGTTATAGAAAGCATCTGCAGTTATCTAAAATCATCAGATTTACTATTATGCCATATTTTGTTGTTCTACTTTATTAATACTGTTATTTTCCTTAAAGGAATTTGAATAACTTTTATTTCTTTCCTTTAGAGTACTATAGTTTCTGGAAGGCATGTTCTCTATGACCAATATAAGGAACAAGAGGAAAAATTCTCAGATGGGTAAGCAGTTAGTGTATCCAATGGCTTTATTTAATCGTAATTTGTCCTTGATCAAATCCTCTACCTTTCTCTTAGCAACCGTGCTGTAAAATGGGAATCTATGTAATTTTAGTGCTCTGTTTCTGTCTGCAGAAGTTTAATTCCTAAACCTAAGAACTGGGGAGGATACAGGCTTAAGCCAGAGATGTTTGAATTTTGGCAAGGTCAAAAATCTCGCTTGCATGACAGGTGGTTCCTATCCCATTTATAAAGGGTGATGGTTAAATCTTTTGATATATTATCTACTGATGTGGCCCATAATGGGATGAATGGAAAAGATCTGATTCTGTGACTTGGACATACAACTTCATATAGTAATTTTTTGGCCACTGCCTTGGATATGAACTGTAACTCAGATATCACTTGGGTAGTTGGGTTTGGGTTTTGTGGGTTGGACCAAACTTTGATGAGGATTTGAGTCTCGTAGCATGCCTTTCATCTACTGCTAGTTCATTTTTAAATTAACATCCTAGCTGTGTATAAAACATCAGTAAGAATTAAGAAACGGAAGGATGTGTTTCTGAAAGGTTACTTTTTCATTAACATAATTTGTTTTACATACTTTTGGAAATGCATATATGATCAAATGTCTGCTCAATGCAAAAAGGAGATAAATGGTTACCATCTAGTCTTACTGTAGAGTATATTTTTGGTATAGGCTGCGCTATTCTCCTTGGGAGATCAATGGACAACGAGTGTGGAAAATTGAGCGGTTGGCTCCTTGAATGATTTCAGCACCTTCATTCTGAAGTTCATCCTTCAGGTTATTATGTAATTCTTACTCATAGTTACTGGTCCTATTACTTTTATATATATTTGTCTCTTTGGCATGGATGTGTAATGTACAATATAAGTGACATGAACCACATGAGTTTATCAAACACAGATTTGTGGTTGGGAGATTTAGCAGATTGCAGATGATTTGTTCTGTTGCCTCTTCTATTGCCTAATCATCCTTATTGATCAATCTTCCTGCAAGCTTAGTATGATATACATTGCCAGCTAATGGAACATTTTGAGATACCAACTATACAAAGAATTGGTGAATCAGGTTCTGTCAATGGTGCATATATTTTCTTTTTTCCTGTTAGTAAAGTCTGGAGCATGCCAAGACAGTGTCCTTGTAGTGTCAAAACTGCTACTTTTGCATTCTTTACTAGTTAAGAAACTGCAGTGTTTCTTTGTTAAGACTCTTTTTCAATTAGAGTTGAGACAGAATTATTGATGAACTAATATCATAGCTCAGCTTAAGATCTGTTCTTTCTATACGCAGTTTGAGTTGTTACATTGTTGTGATCCTTGTTTTAGAACAATAATCTTAATTCTGCTTTGCATGAGCTGATAATACTGAAAGTGTTCTCAACTGTTATGGAAAGAATATGTATGTGTGCTTAGTTGCTGAAAATTACAAAGATGATTAGTAAGACTGGTTATAAACTCATACTACATTGTTAGTTTAATTGGTATTCAATCTTATTGTGAATGTGACTGTAGCACTACTATTTTCTTATTATCCTTGTCTAAAGTGATGATCAGGGGTTCAAATGAGTTAATGAGGTAGCCATCATTGAACACAGCCACCTTCCTGCGAGTTTAGATGCAGTTCTGTACTTGGGAGGTCAACATGTGACATTTTGTGATAAAATAGTCTTAGGTTTAACTTCAAAACTAATTGGTAATGGAGAGAGTAGCCCAAACCCTTATAAACCCACAGGTAAGTTCTCATATTCTCGATGTGGGATATATTTCTCAATACGCATCCGCACGTGTGGGGAATCTTTAAGCCTAACACGTGGACAACAACTTGGGTAGTCGTGGAGTTCGTGTGGCCTTTGGGCTTCACACGTGTACGTGAGTAACCCGCTCTGATATCATGATAAAGTAGTCTGAGGTTCAACTCCAAAACCAATTGACAATGAAGAGAGTAGTCCAAACTCTTATAAACCCACAGGTAAGGTCTCATATTTCCGATGTGTGATATATTTCTCAATAGTTTGTCACATGCCAAATGGAAATTACTTTTGATAGTGGATCAAAAAGTTTCACTTTGGTATTTCAATCTCATAATTGACTACCAAGAATTTGTCTTTTAGGTCACCAGAAGTAATATTCTCATAATATGGGAGTCTGAGCCTTCATGACTTCAATTAGTGCACAATAAAATATCAAAATTCCTATAAATCATTATTAGAATCAAAAATTATGTTTGCTCTCTGCATAATATTTAAAGCCACCCTTACTTTACATTTAAGGTTTTATTTAATGCATGCTTCTGAATAGCTCTAATAACCAAAATTACATATCGTGCTTTATAAAAGTACTCACTCTGCAAAGTTTTGTGGGTAAAAGGTAGTTTAAGAAATAGTAGATAATGGGATTATATATGTATTTAACTTCAAGATATGTGACCAAAGATTAATTGAAAAGAAGAGAAATAATTGATTTCCTCTTCAAAATTCTCATTAGTGCATTATCTCTTTATTTTTGGAGGTTTATTAGTTCATGCTTCTTCCTTATATATATATTGCTTAGATTTGTGGATAGTATCATAGTAGTATGAATGATCATGTAGAAAAACTCAAACAAATGGAGTAATTTTCATTCTTCTTGTATATTGAATTGTATATAAGTGATTACAATGCTAAAATTATATAGAGGATTCAAACACTATTTGAATCCTGCCTAAGAACTGAAACAAGTATGAATCATATATATTTACATATGCTAAGCCATACTGAAGGTACAATAATATACAATCACTTAGAATGTCATGCTTGGACACCATACTGCTACATCATGTGTGATTGATAAAGTAAGAAATCATATTAGAAGTGATGCTGCTAATTAGGCCATGTTGCTGCAACAGTAACACTTGTTTTATCAACCACCATGCTGGTTTAACAGTAACTTCATGCTCCACATGTTTTATCAGCTTAACATCCAACTGCTCACTGCACAAGGTTTGTTGTGTTGTGACTTAGATATATACATAATAACTCATTACTCCCGATAGATAATGGTTCATAACCAAACCTGGGGCTCTACCATGAAAACAAAAACTGGAATTCCTTCTCAAGGATCTTTTGACCAGCTGAAACTGAAAGGTGACACTATATTTGAAGGGCCAAGTCGATGCAGAGTAACCGCACAACTCACTTTCTTTCTGGAGTTATGATTTTGTGGATTCCTTTTTTTTCCCTCCTGTATATGTATTATAAATGAATGAGGATTTCAAGGGGAGTGTGACTGCCATGTTGAGCATCACCGATATCAGAATTCAGATAGATCCCAAAGAACTAGAGGTAGGAAAATATTACAGTTCCAGAATAAGAAATGAGAATATTCTTTCCCTCTGTTTCATATCATGCATCTGCAAGGTTTTGGGCCTCTTTCTCTTATTTTACTACAATTGGGTAAAGCTTTTTATTTTCAAACCCATTAGTTGAAAGCATTTTGAATTTCAGAAAACACTTTCTTCCAAGTCTAGTAGTGAACAATCACCCCCTGGAGAAATGTTACTGTTAAAGACACTCAAAGCAGCCATTTTGGTTGACCCCTTTTGTACTGCCAGTGGCCACATTCTTACACCTAGTTGGTAAGTGACATTAGCCATTGGATTTTTCAGTAGCTAAGGATGAATATATGGATAACCTTTTGTTATATCTGTTTTGGGATTTTTTGGACAGTGCTCAAGATCTTTTAGATGATCAATAACATATTTTTGTGCTATTGAGGTTTCTTTTGATGGATTTCTCTTATATCTCAGTTATGGAGAATCAAATTTACGGCCTTATTCAACAATTTGTGTGTATTACGTGTTGTTTATTGGGTTTAAAGTGATAAGTTTATAGTACGTGCTTGCTTTGACAGATTCCTATCAACTTTAGTGAACTAAGGTAACTTGGATTCGGCTTACTTCCAGAAATGGAAAACATTGCTTCAGTGAAAATTTGTAGAGGAATGATTTTGATGATTAATGTTGGGAAATCTGGTTGAAATGAGATGGATGGTGCCTAACAGCTTGAATCATGATTGTGGATGATATGCATTCTTGAGCTTTGGATGGAGTTGGAACCTTTCCTTTCAATGCCTTTTTGAATGTACAAAACAAAACATCCAGTGGGGTTCAATCTTATCTCCAATACAAAATTATGGTGTCCCTCAACAAAAGATATAGAAGAGGGAGGACCCCTACATATATGCACAATGTAGAAGATAAAGAGGGGGACAATGTAGAAGATAAAGACTCTAAGAGGCACTTGCCTTTACACTTTACCCTGTATTATTTTACCCTTTTGGATGCATTTATGGAATTTTAACCGTGTCTTCCCCAAGGTTTTTCATTTTTGGGGTTATACTTTTGGATGAGCGTGGATGCAAACTACATAGAAGCTTAGGTTATATTAGGTTAGTTTGAGATTGCTTCTAAAATGGTTAGATGAAGACGCTGTGGTCGGATGGGGTTGGCCCAAGCCCAGACCTAATGTAAGTCAAAGGAGTCCGACAACTCAGGACCTAGTAATCTAAAGGGCCCATGTAACAATTAAAAGAAAAAATGATCTAATTAAGCTGATTATAATTACATGCTCCTAATTATATATACATATATAATAAAATGTGAGTCAAAGAATGAAGAAAATAGTGTTAATAGATCATACTATTTAGTTTAGTTCATTATTAGAGCTTAAGAAATGTCTTAATTATAATCAAAACATTTTGGATATGTTGTTTATAGTTAAGTTTTGAGTTTAAAGTTTTATTTCCTTATAAATAGAAAATAAAAATCTAAATGAAAATTATGATTTGAGGGTTCATCTTTGAGAGTTCGACTTAGACCTGAAAATCTCAGGTCCGGGCCTGGGTTGCCCTGCCTTTTGGTACATCTTTTTTATAGGTGAACTGGTGGAGTCCTTTTTTATTATTTTTATCATCATGTCCCAATACCATTTAGCCTAATGACATTAGTTTTCTAAAAAAATGAGAATTTACGATAGACTCGGTGTAGCATTAATTGTTTGTTGATAATAAAAAAAAGATCAATGTCTCCTCTATTGTTCCAGCCAATATTTTTATGTATAATTAGTAAAAAAACTCCAACCAAATTTGCAACTTTGTGGAGGAAGAAGTGATCAATCTGGTTTGCAATCCAAACTTGGTGAAATCTAGTCGTCGTAGTGGTTCAGCCATCGGCGTGGTCTGACCAACAACATCGGCTACGATTAGATGCAACTGTTGCTCGATAATGACAGTGTCGTAGTGTGGGTGAGTTCGATGTTGTTCTGCCTCTATCAATTAGCTTGTTTACTGTTTTGTATACTTTAAAATTTAGGAAAAATGTCCATTTACTACAAAATTTGGCACTTTATTTCCCATTCCAACAATTTTTTATAACATTGACAATTTAAATTTTCAAAAGAGAATTTGTGCCCATTAGGTAAACTCTTAAGAACATATATTATTTTAGTACTATTATACCTTTCACCCCTTAAATATGCTTAGAGAGAGAAAATGCAAGAGAGGGGAGGGTTGACCGGAACCTCATCGACTCCGGTCATTGGTTGTTGGATTCTGGTCACTGGTCACCCTTCGTCGGACTCCGATCGTTGGTTGCCGGACTCCGGTGACCGGAATCTTGTGGTCGGAATTACTGACCCTAGTAAACATTCAATTCCAAGTTTACTACCCTTAGTAAACTTACTTCTATTCCCAAAAAACCAAACTCAAAACACCAAAACCAAATTTACTAGTAGTAAACTTACTTCTATAATGGCTGAGAAGAAAACTACAGATGTAGAATGACGGAGAAGTTTGATGACTTAATATTAATTTACTAACACTAGTAAACATGTTTTAACCAATAGAAAACATCAATTTTAACCAACAGAATTTACTGAGAATACTGCCCGGGAGAGAGAGACAGACAGAGAGAGACAAAGACAGAGAGAGAGAAGTTGAAGTTGATGAGGACATGGTCGACGAAGGCTTCCAAAATGGCGATGTAACGATACCTTCGACCATGTGGACGACTCCATAGTCAGCAAAGTCGATGAGCCAGTTTCGCGATGTCGCCTTGCAGATTCGATATGTGAATTGTGAAACCATGGTTTCAATGGTCGAACATCTCCTTCCTCAACACCAAGCGCTGCATCGTCTGAATATAAGGAAGCGGACTTCGTTGGGCTCTAATCGTGCATCTTCGATCAAGATCTAGCATCACTGACACCTCGAAATCCATGTGCACCAGATCGGTGTGGTGGAGGGCTCGGCCTAGGGTTTTGTGGTGGATGAGGAGGAGATCGGTGTAGCAAGCGGAGGTGAGGACGTGGTCGCTGGAGTTGGTTGAGGCGTGAGTGATATCACCGATGACGAGAGAGAGAGAAAGAGAAAGAATTGTGATTTGAGATGAGAGTCGGAGGAGGGTGAGAGAGGTAGTTGAATAAGAATAGGGGTAATGACGTCTTTTTCTTTGAATCTATTGGAATAGGCAGTAAAAACTCTTGTTGTATCTAATGGACACTTTTTTAGTATTTATATGTAATGGTCATTAGCCCTAAAACTTAACTAAATTTGTCACGATGACTCTAGGGCAATAATCAGTTTCGCATTAGTGTTTACCTGGTCAGTGATTGGCCAAGAGATTTATGGTCAGTCACCGTTGGATTTACATTTAAGGATTGAAAACAAAATAACTCAACTTAAAAATAATTTTATCCATCATTAGATTTACATCTAACGGTGATTGACCATGAATCTCTTAATCAATTTGTTTCTGTCGAGATTGACCAAAAATAGTAAAGCTCATCACCCCCAAGATCATGCTTGCAACCACAAATCACAGCGTTAGAGGAAAGACCGAGGCTTGTCCTGTCTTCTGCTCTGACGCCCAAGTCAACTAATATTAGAGTGGAAGAAGGAAGGAGATGAAGTAGTGATGACTTACCATAATGAAATGATGCGTCCCTATTTATAGAGCTAGTATGTTTGTGTTGTCAAATTACCATGTTGTTCATAAAAGATGAGTGTTGGCCTCTTGGGCCATTATGTGTTGGGTTATGATTTGAGCCTCTTTTAAGAGTTGTCTGGCCTGTAATTCCGATGTTTGGACCTAAAAAAGAGTCAGGGTATCATCACAATCACTGACCAGGTAAACACTACTAAATAGTTTTGTCCCTAACTATCTATTTTTAAACATGAATCCATAAAGCTCAGCTGGAAATGACCAACATTTGATTTATGGAATTTCTCTCCTTATCATGATTCCTATCAGATGAATCACATTTGAGAATATATGAAATTACTTGAATGATGGCTCCATTTTATCATTTTTGTAGAAGGTAACAACAGAATGGAATCAACATTTCTTCTTTTTGTCTTACAATTGGAGATTGACAATGTTATTGCTTGGTAACTCTAATGTTGCATGAAACACATTACCAGCTATTAAGAAAACCTTGCCCTCCACTAGGTAACATTAGTTTAGTATCAGGAGCCGATGGAATGCTCTAAAAACTGAACCGACTCCCACGCATAAGAAGGGGCCACCTATTCATGATGTCGAAGAGCCATGCAAATAGGAGATGTTCTTAGCATATAAATAACATGCACAAAGACATTACATTTTCTTATGTTCATCGTTGTTCAATGACGTGTGATTGTCTTTGTAATTTGAATGCTGCACATGAAAGTGATCAAAGTCTTTGTGTATTTCAATGTGAGTCATGAAGCCAGAAATTAGGTTCACGTCAAAACATTTGCTTTCTTTGTATTTCAATGTGATTGGTGTTTTGCCCACAAATTTGAAAGAGAGATCGACCTCTTTAGCTTCGTGCCTGGTTTGGCCACTGTCTTTCATCCTTTTGCTAAATTATATGTATACATTGTGGTCATGTCCCAATATGATCCAAATAGCCAAACCTAATCTCCATCCCACCTCTGTTTATCAAATTGCACCTCTTTTTTTTCAATATTTTCGTTAATATTTTACATTATGTTCATCTAAAATGTCGGCAACTCGATGCTAGTTAAATAAAAATAATGCAAGATATGACACCCTTACATATTAAAATGTTTGAACATGTCACAAATACATACATCAATGAATCACCCTATGATCGGATCTAACCCTGGAAATGAGATGAAGCTTCACATCGTCTGTCGGTATGTTAAAATTGATTTAAATGTGCTCATTTGCTTAAGGGCTTTAATCCAACTCATGATAGTATGAGCAGCTAATACACATGTTACATAGTTCAGTTTAATAACAAGCGGATCCAAGCAGAGGCGGCGCGGTGGGTGTTTTCTTTTGACTTTGGCTCCGATAGGGATTCGCAATGTTGAATGTTTAGCGGCGGAGTGGCTCCAATCCTTTTGGTTTTTGGTTCCTGAACCACAAATGGTGGACTGGTGGTGTTGGGGAGTGGCCGACAACACAGTGGTCAGGCAACAAGCTAGTGGGTGTCCTTATAGGCTTGACTTGTTCATGTTGGGGACGATAGAGCCCAGTAGTGGTCAAGACGACAACACTCTTGAAAAAATCTTTAAGAGAGTGCTTGGTTCCGGTCTGGTTCCTCTCCTAGCGTGGTCAGGAAATGTCTGGGGTTTTCTTTGAAGGGAAAATTAAAGTAATAGTACATCAATTTTGCGTCGTTGATAATTAAGGTGTCTGAACTTTGTTAAATTACACATTAATACATGAACTAACAAGTTAGGTCTAATTTTCGTACATGTCATTATAACACCGTTAAAAGTTAATGTTTTTTTTTCTGAGATCTTTCTTTTAAAGAGGATTTTTTTCTAGGTGTCAAATCCACACATTTATTTTCTTTCTTTTAAAGATGATCTTTTTTCTAATTATGTGTTAACGATCAAATATGCTAACCGATTTGACACCTAGAAAAAAAATTATTTTGGCTACAATTTAACTACCGTTTTGTCGATTTCTACTTGCTAGTATATGAGAGAGAAATAATTATGGATAGTGCGTTGCTTGCTGGTAAGAGAGCAAGAGATGTTAATTAGAGAATTTATAAGAGAGAGATCTCAAGCACATCCACTAACTATTAACGAAGTCATGGGTTTGAGTCACCATGGAGGTATGAGTAAAATTTTTTGATTATCTTTAAAAGAAAGAAAAAAAGATCTCAGAAAAAAAAACAGTAACTTTTAACGGTGTTATAATGACATGTACGAAAATTAGGCTGAACTTGTTAGTTCATGTACTAATGTGTTATTTAACAAAATTTAGACACCTTAATTATTAATAGATCAAAGTTAATGTACTGTTTTGTAATTTTTCCTTCTTTGAATGTTGACAAGTCAAGTGCAAGGTAAATTTTTATTGTTGTATTTCGACTTTAGGTCATTTTCAACTTCGTTTGAATAGATCATAGCCGTTTGAGGGTAAATTATACTTATTCATTTGCTATGTTTTATCGCATCCATTTCTTTAAGAAAAAGAAAAGAGAAAAAAAATATTTTCAATCACCACATGAGTTGCTAAAATAAAGATACAAATCTCTAAGTTGGATACAATATCAAACACCTATCTATATAATGCTTCAGCTAAGAGCTAAGCTCATCTCTAACTATGGGTCTAAAACCTATAATAGGTTTAGGTTTTTTAAAATTTCATCTTCAATCTACTATCAAAGTTGAGTTAAAATAAAATTTACCTAAAATGTGTCCTAATTTGACTCGGTCAAATATGACCAAACCTATAATTTATGATTGAGTGGGTGTGAGTCCCTTGTTGGGTTTTATTAATAAAGATTTAGGTTTCACTCCATGTATGATCAATTAATAATGTAAAATTGTTAAATAGGTTTAGGTTTGTCTCAATGGGTTAGAGATCGACAGGATTCTCTTTTCACCTTCGGCAGATGGCTTTGTCGAGGTGGGGTTGTGGGCGGCGTTCAGAGGTCACTTGGGTTGTGTAGGGTCAGATTGGAGGTGAATGGATCTCAAATAACATTGATCGGATTTTGTTTGCAGGTTTGGTGTGAGTCTTGTCTCTGATTGGGTTCATGAAGTTCATGGCGAGAGGTGACGGTCATGTTCGGCGTGAAAATAGATTTTCTTCGAACAACCAGTCTTGAGGTGTGCCAGTACCTATGGGTCAGGTACAACCTTGATCTTGATGTTTGTTCGCCTTTTGTCTTCTTCTTAAACAACTGTCGTACGGGCGCTGATCAGGCCGGCACTTTGGTTCTTCACAGACCTAGCTGAAGCGCAACTAGAAGTTTTCTCCTCTCCTCTTGAAGCGGACGTTTCTTACTCAGACCGGTGTGGTTGAGCAGAGTTAAAAATCAGGATTGGGATATGTTCGCCAAAGGATTCTCTGACAAACTAGAGATATTTGCTAAGGTTATTCACCTTAACAATAGTTTGAGGGTATTCACCAACAGGTTGGTCTTTATGAAGTGGTGGTAGACTGTTTGCTCACGGATGAGGCTTAGTGAGTAGAAGCGGGTAGTGCTCACGGATGAGGCTTTGGTGAGTAGCAGCGGAGAATGCCTACGAATAGGGTTTTGGTGAACAAAAAGACTCGAGAAATCTTTCTGGTAGAAGTGCTCCGGGAAGGCTTGTTTTGCAGTGTGCAAAAGTTGTATTGATTGAGATTGATATATCTCTTTCTTCTTGTACCCTGACCCCTTTATATAGTGAACACTAAGGTTTGTTCTTCCTTGCGGATCAAGGCATATAAAATATTCCTCAGATCTTTGAAGGATTCCTTAAGCAACCACAAATCCTTGCCACACATGACTCCAAGTCGAAAGGAAACACATTAATCATAACGTAAACCACAAGAATTAGTCCAATGGGTTCTCATGCAAAGCATTGGCCGAAAGATAATATTTTGATCCAAACAGGTCAGTGGCAATCGGTGGGGTATCATGGTTGGTCGGTGATGACGACGGCAACGATGTCTTGCTGCTGGTCTGCCGATAAGGAAGGTTAGGGAACGACGCTGGCGAGGCAAAATAATTTTGGGCCGGGAGTTGGGTTAAGTCCAACTGATCAGTTCTTCAAGTTGGGCTCGTGAAAGGCAATATTTGGGCTAGAGTTTCATCTTGGGCTTTAGTTTAGTTTGTTTTATTTTATTATTTATTGTTTATATTTAGACTAGGATTTCTTGCGTGTCTAGAGCATTTTCTTAGTTCATAGGCTTTGGTCTTTAACTAAGGTCTATTGATGCTCTAGGGTGCCTCATGTTCATAGGGTGGCCCTAGAAGTAGTCAACAATGATAGATTGAGGACTTATCTCTTTCTCCTTGTTCTCGGCGGCTAGTTACTTTTCCCGTCTGCTACCACGTAAGATTGATCATAGTGCTTCATCCAATAGTCATCAGCATAGAAACGGCTTTGTGTCTACTAGGTAGTTCTACTAGGTAGATTTGAAGGATTCATTTCTTTATGTTATGTAGTCTGACCGCGGCGAATCGTGTTTTTTATTGTATTTACTCTCAAGTTGTGATCAATAAATTATAACGACCAAATGTCAATTTTCAAAAAAAAAAGATCAAACACCTACATGAAAATACCAAAATATTTTCCATTCCATATTAGTCTGGTAAGGAAAATTAATCATTTTCCTATCCTAACATTCATGCAAACCAAACGGGACCTAAGAATGAACGGTTTGGTTTTACATATATGGTTCATCCTTTGGTTTAATCTTATTCGATACATTAACGATCCCCAAATTAGCTGAAAAATTTTAAAAATAATTTGTATACTAGGACCTATAAACTGAACGGTGGAGATTCAAAAATATAATTGAAAATGTATCATCTCTCATATAAGTCAAATTAAGAGATCCCTTATTGGAAGAGCCATGTATTGTTATTAGATGCATGATAATAAGTTTATATCTCATATTTTATGTGTATGTATCCTTCATATTTAAACGAATATGAATTAACGAAAAAATTATTAATTATTCTTAAAATAAAAATATCTTAGTCGAAAAAATAATTTTGGTTGGCTAATTTAATAGTCTCTTAGTCGACGGACCAAGATTCATCGTCTAAGATATGTCTTAGTCGACGGAAATTCTTGTTTTCATCGGTTATTGTCTTAATGGACGCCCCATAGCCGAAAGATTTTGTTGACAGACTTTTCGTCAACTAAGATCTTAGCCGATAGAAAATCGTTCTTAGCCGACAATTTAATTCTGTCAGCTAAGAGCAAAATTCCAGTAGTGTAACAAATCTATCCCCGACATGTGTACGTACGGGACACGTGTCCCATATACATAAGGAACATTGAATAACTGAATATTATCTGAACACCATTAATTTTAACATCTTTTACCGATATATATTGCTGGTTCAATCGAGTTCTGTATCTGATTTGTCTATTGTGAAGCGTCGCTTATGAGAAACATGTAACATTTTTTTTGCACCTAGTCTTAAAATGGTAGTGATGTGCTCAGTCTAACCCAAATTCACACAATGATTGCTTACCATCTTCCTAAGATGCTCCAAACAGTTTATGTGATGATACTTAAGCAAGGTTGTAAAAATCGTTGGGCGCTAGTCGGGCGGACAATCGGGAACCAGCGCCTAGAGGATTAATCATGGATTAATCGGTTTTGTATTTTTATATTTATTTTATAATTTTAATAAAAAATAAATATATATACTATTAAAATATATATATAATAAAATTTGAAATTAAAGAAAAAATAAAATATAACATCTGAAAAAGAGTGAAAATACATAACACATGTCCTTCAAAATGTTTAACAATATTGTTCATAGGAAAATAAAAATCACAATTCAAAAACAACGTCGGCATGTAAATAACGTAATTAAACAACAATGTCCTTAGAAAAATCTGAAAATGAGAAACACAAATAACTAACAATGGCCTTAGTAAAATAAGAAAAACAATTCAAATATGAAAAATACATTCTTAGCTTCTTGCAAGTCTATTCCTCCAATTCTTCTTCTCCACATCCTTCAAGTACTTCTTCGGTATCTGATTCAAAGTCAAAATGCATAGCTTCTTCTTCCTCTTCATCCGATACAAAATCTTCTTCAAGTTCTCTTATTTCTTGAATCCTAGAACTTCTCCTAGGCCTATGCCACTATCCACTCCCAAATCATCTCCAACCATTTCACTAGTAAGATCGGACAAAACATCCTCATCACCACCATCAACAATCCAACCTTGTGCCATAGTAGTTTGACTAGCAAGAAGAACATCCACCTTTTTCTCTTTCTCTCTTTTCTTTTTGTTCATAATCTTGGCATTGAATTTGACATAGACTAAATTGTTCAACCTTGTTGTATCAAGTCTATTCCTTTTCTTTGAATGAATCTAAATTTAAAAATAAAAAGTAAATTATCATAAATATTAATTATTAAGAGACTATGATTGCATAACTAAATTAAATAAGCAAATAATAATTACCCTTCAAAAGCACTCCAATTCCTTTCACATCCGGATGAACTTGTTGTTAGGGGTGGCCATACGAAACCGAAAACCGAAAAAAACCGAACCGAAACCGAACCGAAAACCGAAAAAAACCGAACCGAAGACAAACCGAACCGAAAAACAAAAACCGGACCGAACCGGGTATGTATGGTCCGGTTTGCGGTTTGGGGTCCGTAGAAACCGGACCGGACCGAAAAACCGGAAAAAAAAATAAATAAATAAGTATATAAATAAACTCATAATTAAAAGGACTTTAATTATGTAGTAGGAAGGAAAAAGACTTTAATTATGGAAGAAAATTTATCAAAAATCTCGTAATATAAGATTTGTTAGGAATGGTGAAATAGGACTATAGTTAAAAAATCACGTAATTCGGATAACGTCTCGGTGTCGATAGTAGCGGTCAACCCTATTTACTGTTTTTATTCCCTATGGGGAGCCATATCGTCGGAAGGTAAATGTCCCAAAATTTTTATATGGACGGTTGCGTCTCATCTACGTGAGTGTTTTTCGTGTAGAAGGTTTGACAAAAATATGTAATATAGAGGTAGATATGAGCGTTTCCGTGTGATAACTAACGACGTATTAGGGTTGACCGTTTCGATCTATCCCTTAACTTTGTCGGATCTAGTTGAATTTTTTACCACATAGATATTTCATCATAATAATCATATCTGACGGTCGAATTTTAATTTTTGACTTTTAGTCATCGGAATCACAGTATGCATACTAATGTTGTATAACTTGTTTATTAGGTTTAAAGCAAATGCACAACTTTATGAACCAACTCTACATAGAAGCAAAATTATCAAAAAACTCGTGAAATAAGATGTGTTCGGAATGATGAAATACAGCTCTGTTTAAAAAATCACGTAATTCGGGTAACGTCTCGGTGCTGATTATAGCGGTCAACCCTATTTACCTTTATTATTCCCTAGGGGGAGCCCTATCGTCGGAAGGTAAATGTCCCAAATTTTTTATATGGGTGGTTGCGTCTCATCTACGTGAGTGTTTTTCATGTACAAGGTTTGACAAAAATACGTAATATAGAGGTAGATATGAGCGTTTCCGTGTGATAAGTGACGATGGATCAAGGTTGACCGTTTCGATCGAGCCCTTAACTTTGTCGGATCCAGTTGAATTTTTTTCCACATACATATTTCTTCATAATGATCATATCTGACGGTCGAATTTTAATTTTTTACTTTTAGTCATCGGAATCACAATATGCATACTAATGTTGTATAACTTGTTTGTTAGGTTTTAAGCAAATGCACAACTTTATGAACCAACTCTACATAGAAGCAAAATTATCAAAAAACTCGTGAAATAAGATGTGTTCGGAATGATGAAATACAGCTCTGGTTAAAAAATCACGTAATTCGGGTAACGTCTCGGTGCCGATTGTAGCGGTCAACCCTATTTACCTTTATTATTCCCTAAGGGGAGCCCTATCGTCGGAAGGTAAATGTCCCAAAATTTTTATATGGGCGGTTGCGTCTCATCTACGTGAGTGTTTTTCGTGTACAAGGTTTGACAAAAATACATAATATAGAGGTAGATATGAGTGTTTCCGTGTGATAAGTGACGATGGATCAGGGTTGACCGTTTCGATCGAGCCCTTAACTTTGTCGGATCCAGTTGAATTTTTTTCCACATACATATTTCTTCATAATGATCATATCTGATGGTCGAATTTTAATTTTTTACTTTTAGTCATCGGAATCACAATATGCATACTAATGTTGTATAACTTGTTTGTTAGGTTTTAAGCAAATGCACAACTTTATGAACCAACTCTACATAGAAGCAAAATTATCAAAAAACTCGTGAAATAAGATGTGTTCGGAATGATGAAATACAGCTCTGGTTAAAAAATCACGTAATTCGGGTAACGTCTCTGTGCCGATTGTAGCGGTCAACCCTATTTACCTTTATTATTCTCTAGGGGGAGCCCTATCGTCGGAAGGTAAATGTCCCAAAATTTTTATATGGGCGGTTGCGTCTCATCTACGTGAGTGTTTTTCGTGTACAAGGTTTGACAAAAATACGTAATATAGAGGTAGATATGAGTGTTTCCGTGTGATAAGTGACGATGGATCAGGGTTGACCGTTTCGATCGAGCCCTTAACTTTGTCGGATCCAGTTGAATTTTTTCCCACATACATATTTCTTCATAATGATCATATCTGACGGTCGAATTTTAATTTTTTACTTTTAGTCATCGGAATCACAATATGCATACTAATGTTGTATAACTTGTTTGTTAGGTTTTAAGCAAATGCACAACTTTATGAACCAACTCTACATAGAAGCAAAATTATCAAAAAAGTCGTGAAATAAGATGTGTTCAGAATGATGAAATACAGCTCTGGTTAAAAAATCACGTAATTCGGGTAACGTCTCGGTGCCGATTGTAGCGGTCAACCCTATTTACCTTTATTATTCCCTAAGGGGAGCCCTATCGTCGGAAGGTAAATGTCCCAAAATTTTTATATGGGCGGTTGCGTCTCATCTACGTGAGTGTTTTTCGTGTACAAGGTTTGACAAAAATACATAATATAGAGGTAGATATGAGTGTTTCCGTGTGATAAGTGACGATGGATCAGGGTTGACCGTTTCGATCGAGCCCTTAACTTTGTCGGATCCAGTTGAATTTTTTTCCACATACATATTTCTTCATAATGATCATATCTGATGGTCGAATTTTAATTTTTTACTTTTAGTCATCGGAATCACAATATGCATACTAATGTTGTATAACTTGTTTGTTAGGTTTTAAGCAAATGCACAACTTTATGAACCAACTCTACATAGAAGCAAAATTATCAAAAAACTCGTGAAATAAGATGTGTTCGGAATGATGAAATACAGCTCTAGTTAAAAAATCACGTAATTCGGGTAACGTCTCTGTGCCGATTGTAGCGGTCAACCCTATTTACCTTTATTATTCTCTAGGGGGAGCCCTATCGTCGGAAGGTAAATGTCCCAAAATTTTTATATGGGCGGTTGCGTCTCATCTACGTGAGTGTTTTTCGTGTACAAGGTTTGACAAAAATACGTAATATAGAGGTAGATATGAGTGTTTCCGTGTGATAAGTGACGATGGATCAGGGTTGACCGTTTCGATCGAGCCCTTAACTTTGTCGGATCCAGTTGAATTTTTTCCCACATACATATTTCTTCATAATGATCATATCTGACGGTCGAATTTTAATTTTTTACTTTTAGTCATCGGAATCACAATATGCATACTAATGTTGTATAACTTGTTTGTTAGGTTTTAAGCAAATGCACAACTTTATGAACCAACTCTACATAGAAGCAAAATTATCAAAAAACTCGTGAAATAAGATGTGTTCGGAATGATGAAATACAGCTCTGGTTAAAAAATCACGTAATTCGGGTAACGTCTCGGTGCCGATTGTAGCGGTCTACCCTATTTACCTTTATTATTCCCTAGGGGGAGCCCTATCGTCGGAAGGTAAATGTCTCAAAAATTTTATATGGGCGGTTGCGTCTCATCTACGTGAGTGTTTTTCGTGTAGAAGTTTTGACAAAAATACGTAATATAGAGGTAGATATGAGTGTTTCCGTGTGATAAGTGACGATGGATCAGGGTTGACCGTTTTGATCGAGCCCTTAACTTTGTCGGATCCAGTTGAATTTTTTCCCACATACATATTTCTTCATAATGATCATATCTGACGGTCGAATTTTAATTTTTTACTTTTAGTCATCGGAATCACAATATGCATACTAATGTTGTATAACTTGTTTATTAGGTTGTAAATAAATGTGCAACTTTGTGAACTATAACCATTTTTCACTATAATGATAATAAGATGAAAAATTATGAATTTGGAAAAAAAAACCGAAAAACCGAACCGAACCGCACCGAACCGTAGGTGTGGTTTGGTTTGCGGTTTGGCCTCTTGAATAGTAAAAAACCGAACCGAACCGAAGTATAACATTGGTTTGGTTCGCGGTTTGGGGTATAAACCGAACCGAAGTGGACCGGAGCCAGCCCTACTTGTTGTCAAACCAAGTATTCTTTTAGCCATACTTTGCAATTTTGGTATTTGGTTTCCATAAATATTTCACAAAGTAACTATAAAAACATATAAAGGCAACAACCGATTAGTCGGCCGCCCAGCCGATTAGTCGGTCAGAAATCGGCCATCCGCCCAGAAACGTCTTTTTGGCAGGAATCAGGACGGCATGCTCCTCATGGCGCCTAGACGGTCGCCTAGGCCGTTTTTTAGAACATTGTACTTAAGAAATGATAGATGTAAATTTGAGCCTCTAACAGCTTTTCCAAAATTTATTCAAAATAGAGAAGAAAAAATCCAAAATTTTCAAATATATATATATATACTTCAATTCCAATAGTTTTTCATTTTGGAGATTTCAACATTTATTAGACAACAAAATATAATACATCATATGTAATTAATTATGACCAGAATAAATTGTATATTTTATTATATTAATAAAATATTCTATTTTTGGAAACTTTTTGTTGGATCACGTGAAGAATTAAATTTTAGAGAATGAAGACTTTTCTGCAAAATTAGGAAAGGAATGCTCTTTTTTTTCTACATCTCTATTTTAGAAAATGAGATTAGGAAGTTGTTAGACCTAAAAAAATGTTCAATATTTTTCAAATTTAACAAAATCAAGAAAATTAGGAAGCTGTTGGAGATACTCTTAAAAAGTTTAGAGACTACTAACACAACACTATAACATATTCTAAAATTAGATAGACAAACTCGGAACTCAAAACCTTATACGTGATACGTCGCTTCAACTCAATGGTCATATTAAACTGAATTAAATTGATAATCATATCAATATAATGAAATCCAAACTATATGGTCCCTCCACAATTATTAACGTTAGTCAGAATGTGTGCTTAGCAAAACACTAGAACTATAGTAAAGCATGTGCTAAGCAAATTGGGGGTTGGGTTGCTTAGTTTCATATTTAATTTGGTGTAGTTTTAATCAAATAAAATGATGGGAATGATGTATGTAGTAGGTGAAATAGATCGCTCACAAGGGCCATTGGACGGCTTGGATTGAATGATACGTCGCTCATTCGTCCGTGTTAAATCCCCGTCCCCATCCCCATCCCAATTTTTTTTTCTCTGCTCACTTGTTTCTCTGGGTAGAAGGACGGTTGCTGAAAAAGAAAAAGAAAAAAAATAAAGGGCAAACTGAGAATGATAGAATCAGAAAGCAAAGGTTATCATTCTTTCATTCTTTTATGGTATGTTTTGAACAAATGAGCACAGACACATTCCCCTCCGAAAGTTATCCGACATCGAATGATCGGATCACTCTTCGTGACTTCGACACAAAATCAGAACCGGAAAGTCGGCAGGAGGTTGAGACTCCATGATTCAAATAGCGACGGAAAGCCAAAGCTTTTGCTTCCCTCAACTAGTTGCCTTTTTTGTTCTCATATATATGTTTGCTTCTCTTTGTCCTTTGACCACTTGTTCAAATGCAGAGTCAGATCCCACTTTGATGAGAAGTCAGCTTTTACTATCTAGCAAGATAGATGGAATACCAACAAAGAAGGCAGATAGATTTTTCTTGCTCTCCTAATAATGAGATAGAGAGAGGGTGAGTCATTGGATTTGGCTGCTTTATAACGCTATCACGGGGGTGTGACAAATCATCAGAATAAAAGACCCTACTCCAAATCATACACAGGCCAGAATCAACATCAATAATGCAATAGCCAAGTAAAACTGTCAAAAAATCGACCATAGGAGTTCTGTAGCGCTCTGCGGAGTATTGATAAGTTTCACAACTCATGTCAAATGTTGTATGGTGGAGAAGGAAGGTTGTTCTGTAAGGTGTGTACTAGAACCAACTTTGCTCCCCATCAAAACTTTTTCACCCTCATTACCACCTCCTTAAACTAATGACAAATGTCATTTAACCCACTATAATCATATATTTAAAAATATAAATAACACTGATCATTATATGACACTTATCATTGATTTAGAGAGGTGAGGATGAAGATGAAAAAATTTGGGTGGAGAGCAAACTTGTTTCCTGTGTACTTGGTAAACACTTTCCAAACATCATTAATGATCATTTCAACGTATTAAACATCAAAATTTTCGGTGAAATAATGGGTTTTTTTTACTTGAAATATCTTTCACATTCCAAACATTTCTCGTTTGAAATTTTTAAAATTTCTTGAAATTTATCCATATTTTTTGATAGTTTCCGATATTTTCTAATTGAAAATTTCTGAAAATTTTCAATTTTTTTATTTTTTTTGTCCAAAATTTTATAATCCTCAAATTAATATTCAAACAATTACCTTAAACACCTTACTTTGATCCTTTATTTTTTTTACCCAAAAATTTATAATCCGTTATATACCCTTCCGACGAAAATCTGGCAATTAATGTCTTATCCAATATATTTCATGTCTTATGATGTGCAATCAAATGATAACTCATGGTCACAGTCGGAAGCACAATCTTTCAATGATTATGATTATGGTTATGGTCAAGGTCAAGCGATGCAAATGCCTACTACAACTCTCAGTATAAAAACTCACAGTCAGTCCTCTTTGACCCGTATGGTTGGCATATAAGTCAATACATGCAAAACTACAAAGATGAGGTATCATTTAATGATTATTTTTCACAATACACTGAAAGCTTCACATAAAGAGATGATGAATATAACGAAAATTTTATACCACATAGATCTTCTACGTGATTTTAAAGTACTCATTTAACGGATCAACACTTACTTTTTCACTTTAAATTACATTAACTTTTTATAGATCAATATTTATTGAAGATTTTCTTTTCAAATATAATACATAATATGTTAAATAAACATCTTTAGAATTTCATTTAAAATTTCTAATTTTCTTTAAACATCTCTAATTTCTATTTTTTCTTTAAATTTTCGTTAATTTTCTTAATTTTTTACTGCTATCGATATTTCATCGAAATTTCAGTCGAAATATCTATATTTTAGGTCTATATTTCACTAATCATCCAAAATTTAATACCTTGGATCATTCCACAATTAAGCAACAAAAAATAAATAAATAAAATGGTCCATGCATATTTTGGCATTTATTACCCAGCTCACATTTGCATTTGCATTTGCATTTGCTAACAATAACAATAATAAATTCAACAGTCAGGTGCTACAACACATCTGAAACTGAAAGAAACAAACACTGGGGGGGGGAAGAAACAGAGAGACGTGTATCAGTCTAAAGGCACTTAGATCTCACCAGCTACAGCTTAAAAACTAAAAACTACCATTTGAATCAAAATAAACAGACTAAGCTCTCTTCCATTAACTTCTCTACTAGCAGCACAGGCGAGGGACGTGGAAATTTCACCTTTCAGATTGTCCCCCACTTCAGATTTGCTCAACAAGACATAAAACAGTGTGGTTCTCCTGTCCCTTCGCCTCTGGCAGCCGTTGTTTATGATCAAATGAATATGGAACAGAAACAAACATGAAATCTAGAAGCGTACCAATACAGACATCCAATGATGGTTATCCAATACCTCGCAGACATTAATGCTCAGCATCAGCACCCCATCCAGCCATCGTCCAAAGAACTCAGAACACCAAATAAGAAGAAATGTGGTCTGCAATGCTTATATGATTGCCTTTGCAACAGCAGCATTTGACTGCCATCGCGAATCCCGGATCAAAACCAAAAGTTGTTTACTCATCTTTGTTTATCTGGCAATTCAGGAACCACCCTGCGGTATATAAGTCACCCACAAAATACTTCGCCCAGTAATATGTCTCACTTGGTCCAATGCCGCCATAAAGAAAAGTTGAAACAACTTCTAACCAACTTCTGAATGCAAAGTCTACAGGATATTAACAGACTTTGGAATATCACCCCTTTGTCCCTCAAGGGATCGGTACAGGTATAGTATATCAACATATTCACCTGTTTCCTCCTCTTCATCACTCTTCATCACTTCCACAACCAGGCGGGGCAGTGCTTGAGCAATATCTCGACAACCTTCCCGAGTTAACAAGCAAGATGACATCCAAAGGAATCTCATGTTGTAATAGTGATGCAAACCAGAGCGTACTGCTGAATCCCCAAATGGGCTGTCCCGGATTTCAAGCTTCTGCAATTTAGGGCAGCCCTCAAGCACATATTTTAGCCCCATGTCACTGTCACCAGCAAAGGCAACTGAGAGAGTTCGAACCAATTTTCCAAATTGCCCAATATAACTAAAAGCTTGATCAGTCAGTAAACCAGACACAGCTAGACGGGTGAGCTTTTTACAATTCATGACTATTGCTCCAAAACCTTCATCCATGGACTCACCAGTAACATGGTCAGGCCGGTGGCGCCCCATAATACAGAGGCGAAACACCACAAGATCTTGGCAGTTCTTTGACATGGCTACCACAGCTGCATTCGTCATACGTTGGCAGAAATATAATATAGATTGCAGCTTCCTACATCCCTCAGAAATTGCTTGCAGACCAACCTCAGATACAGGACCCTCAGCTTCCTCACGAGCATTGACTGGGAAAACCCTAAGTTCACGCAATTCCTTGCAGGTTGCAGCCACTGCCTTAAGGCCTTCATCACATACTGAATCAAGTACCTGCATTTAGATACCAAACATAAGTTTCAAAGCTACATTTCCTGGAAGTTTTCACAAATAAGGAGACAGTACACATACCCAGAAAGTCTGGAGCTTGTGGCAGTGACGTATGACTGGTATAAGTTGTTCTGCAGTGATATTTGCATAGCTGAAATTCAGATTGGTCAGATTAGCACATACAGGGTATATTGCAGGTAACTGATCCGGTAATATCTCCCGGAACCCCGATAGACCGATTAGGGATTTGCAAGCATCAAAAGCAGAAACATAATCCAGTTCTTGATCTTCTTGAGGATTGCCCTCCGATGTATTGAATGAGCCTGTTCCTAGGTGAGTGAGCTGTGGAGCTCGAACCATCAGGCGGTGCAACTGCCCAATCGAAACATAGCGGTTCAACCTAAGTTTCTTCAACAAAGGTGACCTAATCACTAGCCTCTCCAATGCCTCAAAATTTATATGGCATTCTACACAATCAAAAGTCAGAGACTCCAGACACGTCAGGCTCCCCGGAAAACAACATATCCAATCCACATCATCATCCAGAACCTCAGATTCAATCAAATCCAGCACTCTAAGCTGTCTGCAAAACACACACATTATTAACCTTATCAGTGTTTTTCCCCATTTGCTAATCTCACATTATCCAAAGGGCCCTCACCCAAAATAGAAACAGCATTCAAATACTTAATCAACCAAAAATGAAGCATTAACTTCCAAACAAGACAGTACAACCACAACAGGTCTGAAACCACTAAATCAGATCCAAACAACAAAAAGTAGCAGAGAATATAGTATGGAAGTTTTGATGAATGAAATCAAGAACAGACACACATTTCACGGATCTAATCCGTGGCCATACTGATCAGCGGAGACTACCTGCACTTGCTGGCGACGACAGCGAGGCCGCTGGTGCCGAACCCATCACAGCACATCAGAACGAGCTCCTTGAACCCGGGGAACGACTCCGCCAGCAGGGCCAGATCCTCGTCGGTGACAGACATGCGTTTCAGATACACCTTCTCGAGCCAAGGATAGGCCTTCGCCATGGCGGAGACCCACGGCGCGAAGTGGGCCCCCCAATTAAGGGGCATGAGGTTGAAATCGGCGAAGCGGGGCTTTCCCTTAATGGAAACGGCCCACACGCGGGTGAACCGTGCGGTGGCGCGGCGGGGGGAGAGGGCGTAGCAGTTGCCGATGAAGAGGTCGGATCGGGTGAGGGCCTCGGCGCGGTACCAGGACTTGCAGACCAATGAGGCGGCGTTGCGGTCTTGCCGGGCGGTGAGGAAGCAGAGCACGTTTTCTAGAACGTTCTCGAGGACTTGGTCCGGGTAAGGGATGACGTAGTCACCGCAACCCGACCCGGGGGAGCAGTTGCGGGTTTTGTTGGGGGGACGATCTGACGGCGGAGATCGGTCGTCGTCGTCCTCGGACATTTGGGACGACGAAGAAGGGTCCTCTCCCATGATACCAATTGTGATCTGGGTTTGGGTTTTTCTGATGAAATAGAAAAAACACAGAACAAAAATCGAATCTTTTTTCTTGGGGGTTTTTAATTCTAGATCATGTCATGGGGGCTCTGAGCAGCGAATTGGATTTGGATCAGAGAGAGGGTGAGTGTGATGAAGATGTGGGTTGGGATTATTTTAACAGAGAAGAAGAGAGAGTGAGCAGTAGGGTCTGCATGTGTCTTCTCAGTGTCTCTGAGCATTGGGATTCTCCATGCCCTCCTCTTCTCTCCTCCCTTTCTTTCAATCTGGCAATATCCAATGGCTCTCCACCATTATTTGGGGTTTGCCTTTCCAAAAACTTGTCCTTTTTTCACCATTTCTGTCCTTGATTATCATTTTAAGCGTATCGCATTTAGCAGTTAAAAAGACTCCGTAACAGTTTACTTTTTAGAAATTAAATAAAAACTGAGTGTGAATTGACGAACACCATAAGCGATCGTTTATTAGGCACCGCACTCCAGATCTCAGTTGATCGACGATATAGGTGTTATCAGATTACGCGTTAATTGACTTACAGGTGTAAATTTTCTTTAGAGAAATTATTCTTAAGATTTTAGTACTGTGTCCACTTAGCATAGTTTAATTAAGGACACCAATTTAGGTGAGAGTGATTGACCTTTTAGGCTAGACTAGGTTTTGCCACTTAGCATAGTTCCTATTGCCTTCAACTTCGTTAGTGTTTTGCCAAAATTAGTAAACAAAAAAGAGAACCATCCTTTTTAGGGCTACTAAATTTTATTGGAAACAGTTTGTACAATCATACGTAGCTTAAGATGGATACTGTATTACTTGAGTTGTACTGTGCTTTTTAGTGATTTTTTTTCTTTTTTGGTCTAGTGTTTCTATGTGGTATTACCTTTTTTCAATTTTTTCTCATAAGTTTTATCACTTTGTTCTCAAAATTTTTACCCCTTCAGAAAATTTATACTGAAAAAGTAAATTAAAAAGAAAAAACGAAAAGGGAAGTAGAGATATGACTATACGAGGTAAAATGACAGGACAATCCAGAAGGAGCGAACAATTGTTTTTCTTTGGAGCTGTGTTTGAGTAAAAGGCTAACAAAAGCAAAAATTATCAGTCAGACCAACTTCCACACTTTCCTTTTTTTTACTTTCCTTAACTTAGAATAACTGTAGAACCGATTGAACTACCACCTTCATTCCCAATAATTATTCTAGACATATATGTTTAATTGGTCAGTGTCTTGTTGAAGAAGAATGCTGTTTCTTTGGGTAGTTTTGATTCTGTTTCAATAAGATCTAGTCTATAGGACTAATTTACTGCTTTGAAATTTTCAATTAGTAGTGATCCATGATTATAGGGTTGTTAAACGTGGATCTTATTCTTGTTTTTCAGATGTGGTTGTAAGGCTATTTAGGCCAGTACTTTGCTTTCAATTATAACATATCAGAGTTTCATTCACTGTACTACTTCTGAGTTTGATTGAGACCTTTAATATCCTATAGTTTGGTATCAGAGCCCCCACTGGGCCTGATAAGAGAAGATATAGAGAAGAGTTGCGAGGTTGATAGGAAACAGAGAGAGATTGATAGGAAACAGAGAGAGAAAATGAGTGAAGAAAAGAGTAAGGGTAGTCTCACAAAGATTCCCCATTTTGATGGTCATCACTGACCATTGGAGTCAGCTGATGGAGAATCTGCTGAGAGCCAAAGGGTTATGGAGCCTGGTAGAGAATGGTTTCAAGGAGCCAAGAATACTGACCATGCTGACCAACGCACAGCAGGCGCAGCTTGATGACGCAAAGATGAAGAACCACAGAGTCAAGCACTATTTGTACCAAGCCATAAATCATGTGACCTTTGAGGAGATTCTGGACAGACATACCTCCAAAATCGTTTGGGGTTCCTTGAAGAGCAAGTTTGGTGGCAATGAGAAAGTAAAAAGGTCTCTTCTCAACACCGTGGGAAGGAAATTTGAGGTGTTGGAGATGAAGAACGGAGAGAGGATCAAGGAGTACTTTGCTAAAGTGATGGCTGTAACAAATCTAATGTGGAGCAATGGAGGGGCAATGCCTGACTCTATGGTGGTGGAGAAGATTCTAACGACTCTAACAGAGCGGTTCACCTATGTGGTGGTGTCGATAGAAAAGGCAAGAGATACACGTGCCATGTCGATTGATGAACTACAGAGTTCTTTGTCTATGCATGAGCAAAAGTTTAAGAGGTTGGATAGAGAAGAAGATCAGGCTTTAAAAGTTATTGTTGGTGATGAAAGACTTAGAGGCAGTGGAAGGGGACGTGGTACATACAGAGGACGTGGAAGAGGCAGAGGAAGATTTTTTGACAAAGCTCTTATGGAGAGTTATAAATGCCACAAATTGGGGCATTTCCAGTACGAGTGTCCGAGTTGAGAAAGCAAAGCCAATTTTGTGGAGCTAGATGAAAAGGAAGAGGTGCTCTTAATGTCATATGTGGAGAAGCAAGATTCAAAAAGAGATGGTGTGTGGTTTCTTGATTCGGGATGTTCGAATCATATGTGTGGAAACAAGATGTGGTTTTCACACTTGGATCAAAACTTTCAGCACATTGTCAAGCTTGAAAATGATACAAAAATGGCAATCACGGGGAAAGGAAGTGTAAGATTGGAGATTGTAGGAGTCAAACAGGTAATTTCTGAAGTTTACTTTGTTCCAGAACTGAAGAATAATTTGCTTAGCATCGGACAACTTCAGGAGAAAGGGCTAGGTAAATCTAATTCAGGGAGGAGAGTGCAGGCTATATCATCCATAAAGAGGGCTAATTGTGACAACAAGAATGACCACAAATTGGATGTTTGTGCTTCTAGCTACTATTTTACCAAGGATGGACTAGAAGTTGCTCACTTCATCATGCTTTCAAGCTGCCACAGAGGATGCTTCTCGCCTATGGCACTGCAGGTTCGGTCATTTGAACTACAAGAGCCCACGAATAATGCAGTTTCAGAAGTTAGTTTGTGGCTTACCTACAATTACCACGCCAAGCAAAACTTGTATTCACTGTCTGGTTGGAAAGCAACATAGGGAGAAGCTATCAAAGAAGAGTTCATGGAGAGCATCAAGAAAGTTGCAGCTGGTCTACTCTGATATTTTTGGACCGATCACACCAATCTCGACAAGTGGGAAGAGGTATTTACTTAGCTTTATTGATGATTCAAGTCATAAACTTTGGGTTTATTACTTACATGAGAAGTCAGAGACATTTGGAGTATTTAAAAGCTTTAAGAAGTATGTTGAGAAGGAGTGTGATGAGTCCATAGAATGTTTATGCACAGATAGGGGTGGAGTTTACTTCTCATGAATTTAATGTTTTTTTGTGTGGAGAATGGTATTCAAAGACAATTAACCGCAGCCTACACCCCTCAACAAAATGGGGTAGCCGAGAGAAGGAATCGAACCATTATGAACTCGGTTCGAAGCATGTTGTCTGGGAAAAATGTTCCAAGGGAATTCTGGCCAGAAGTAGTTCAGTGGTGTACTTATATGATGAACAGAAGTCTGAGAGTAGCTGTGAAAGGGAAAACACTAGAGGAGGCATGGAGTAATATCACACCATCTGCGGGTTATTTTCGAGTGTTTGGGTGTGTTGCTCATGTACACATACCTGAACAAAGAAGAGTGAAGTTGGATGACAAGAGCTACAACTATGTCTTTTTGGTGTTAGCAGTGAGTCCAAGGCTTACAGATTGTATGATCCAGCCTCTAAGCGTATCGTGGTAAGCCGTGATGTTGTCTTTGAGGAAGATAGCTTCTGGGATTAGAGTCAACATTCAGAGGAGATGAGAAGAGAGCTGGAATGGGGAGATAATGATTTTGAAGATAATGGTGACAGCGAGAGTGAAGAAGACGCAACTGAAGAAGAACCAAACATGGAGGAAGCAACTCAAGCTTCTTCAAATGAATTAATGGCGAGTTCAAACATTCTAGCTGTAGCTCAAGGGAGGACTAGAAGAGAGAACAAAAGAGCTCCGGAGTGGCAAAAAGACTATGTGAGTGGCGCGGGGTTAGGTCTTTCTGATGAAGATGAAGAAGCTAGCAGTCCGGTTCTATATACCACTCTAGACCCAATCACTTTTGAAGAAGCTGCTGGAAGTGAAAAATGGCTTGAAGTTATGAAACTTGAGATTCAAGACATCGAGAAAAATGAAACATGGGAATTGGTGGAGCTGCCTGCTGGTGCAAAGAAGATTGAAGTAAAATAGGTGTTTAAAACCAAGTTAAATGAACTTGGTAAGGTTGACAAGCACAAACCACGATTGGTGGCAAATAGATATGCCCAGAGACATGGAGTTGTTTACAATGAAGTATTTTCACCAGTTGCGAAATGGGATACTATCCGAATGGTGATCGCAATGGCAGCACAGAAGGGTTGGAGTATTTGTCAACTTGATGTTAAAAGTGTTTTCCTTCATGAAGAGCTGGTGGAAGAGGTTTTTGTGGATCAACCACATGGTTTTGAGAAAGAAGGAGAGGAGCACAAAGTCTACTAGTTGAAGAATGCCTTATATTGCCTTAAGCAAGCACCAAGAGCGTGGTACGGTCGCATTGAGTCCTGCTTTACTAAGGAAGGTTTTGAAATGTGCCCTTCTGAAAGGTTTTGAAAGGTTTTGAACCTATTCTTTTCATTAAAACTAATTTGAAGGGTAGTATTCTGGTTGTTAGTTTGTATGTAGATGATCTCATATTCACGAGGAATGATGAGGGGTTGATTGCAGCTTTTATGAATTCTATGATGCAAGAATTTGAAATGAATGATCTTGGGAGGATGAGGTATTTTTTTTGGAGTTGAAGTTTTACATAATGAAAAGGGTATTTTTATTAGTCAGAAGAAGTATACCAACAAAGTTCTTGAAAGGTTTGGCATGTTGGGATGCAATTCTGTTAGAAATCCTATTGTTCCAGGAACAAAACTTGTGGAAGATGAAGATGGTGTCACACCCCGATCCTAGAATTATTTTACGGTTGGTTACTTTGGTCTTTTACCATTTAAAGTGACCGTTTAACCGTACAATGATCGTGAAGTTGACTTTTCGTTAAGTCAAGAATTTGGGAAAACTTCCTTCTTGAAAGTTGTAGAGGGCGTCGTTACGAGTTCATGGACACGTAGCACGCTCAAATCGGAGTTCGTATGGGAAAGTTATAAACAAAAGTATAAAGTTACTTTGCGGTAAAAATGCTATATATAGGAGTTACCGGGGTGAAAAATCAGATTTTTCACCCCAGCCCCTTTTTCTCTCTCCCCCCCGCGTCTCCTTTCCGATCGGGAAACACTGCGCCGAACTTTCGGCCGCCCTAGCGCCGCCGTCCGGCCACCAATCGCCGGCGCACCGGTCCCAAAAGTTCGGCCTCCGAGTCTACTTCAATCCTAGGTAAGCTTTCCGACCTAACTCGCCGTAAATCGGGAGAAATTCCGATTTGTTCTTGGTGTGTACAGTAGATTTTCGGGATTGAATTTCTCCCTCCCTAGATCACCAATTGTTGAGTTCTTTATATGTTTAGGATGGGTTTTAGGTGTACTACAATCCCCTAGAATTTGGTAGCTTGATTTGAAGTGTGTAGGGAGAATTGAGGATTTGAAGTTTGGTAGTGTAATTTTTCGGGGTCTACTGTTCATCGAGTTTTTGACCTAGTTAGAGGCCGAATTGGCCTTCGAGTTGAACTAGAAAGTTGTCCCAATTGACGAGACGAAGCTACTGGTAAAATTTGGTGGTTATCCGAGGTCGCCGGAATTTTAGCCGGAATTTCTGCCGGCGGCCACCGGTGGCGGCGGTGCCGCCACTTTTTGGGCAGTTTTTCATGTCCATTAATTAGTACATATTGTGAGGAGTCTATGGTTAAAATTTGGTAATTTTTGGAGGTGTTTTGGTTAGGTTTTGGAATTGTTCTAGTTTAGTATTATTGGCGGATAATTAAATATTATTCCGACCATCGATTATTGCCGGTTAAGGTTTAAGGATTATTTTAAGGACTCCTAAGGTATTGGTGAAGTGGTTTAATAGGTGTCCATAGTAATTCCACGAATTATTATGGGTGAACCTATTATCAAGTGAATCATTAAAGAAAGTCGGTATGTTACGGTTGGGTAATCGGAATTAAATCTATTTGTTGAAAAGTTGTGAAAAGAAAGGAACTTGGTCAACTCTTGGTAAAATAGGATTTCCTGGTCAAACTAGGAAAAGACCAAGTCGACTGTGAAATGACTAATATAATGATTTGTTGTACAGTCCCTGGTTGCACGTGAGACGGGCTCGACTACGTGTTAGTTCGAGGGTTTCGCTCGAGGAGCTTTCCGAGCAGGAAGAAGGTCGCAAAGAGTACTGTGAGTGGACCTTTGTTTTAAATTAAATTGCATGCCATATACTTTATTTTATTTCTCCTGCATTTATGATTTCCTCCATTTATATGTTTTACGGTGATTTGGGAAAATGAGATTTAAGGATTTAAAGGTAAACAAACCGGGAAAGAGGTTCATACCCTTCCCGTAATTTTCCCGGCGTATGTTATTCTTGATTATCACCGTTTTGGGATTATGGAGGGGGGGTGATTTTAAAAGGAGAAATTTGGCTCACGGATTTAAAGGGGTTTTCGATTTATTATTCCCACGAGGTTTTACAGGTTTACAGGTTTTAAAGGGACTTTGGAAAGGGAAAAGGATAAAGGGAAAAGGATTGTATGCTAGCATGGACCCTCTCCGGTTGAGCTGGTCAGTAGACCTTCCCGGATAGAGCAGGTCGGGGACCCTCTTCGGTTGAGCTGGTCATTAGACCTTCCCGAATAGAGCAGGTCGGGGACCCTCTCTGGTGGAGCCGGTCACTAGACCTTCCCAGATAGAGCAGGTCGGGGACCCTCTCCGGTGGAGCCGGTCATTTGACCTTCCCGGATAGAGCAGGTCGGGATTTCTCGTGGATGAGGTTAACACCCCACATTTTAATTATTTGTGTGTGAGCCAAGGCATCATTGATGATTTACTTGCATGCGGATTTTCTCAGAGAAACTAGAGGGAGAGCATTAAAGGAAAGTAGAGTTTTTATTTGTTATTTTTCGTCCACTCACTCTAACGTTTTTTTTCAATGTTTCTCCCCTGGGCCCTTCGTTTTCAAATGCCCAGTGGTGCAGGGTTCTTGAGTGGAGGTCGTGCGCGTACAAGAGTCGAGGCATAGTCGATCATTCTGCTGCTGCCGCAATTCTGTAGGGTAATCATCTTAGTAAACTGCTCTGACTAACCCAGTATAGCTAATTTAGTAGGTTAGGGAGCAGGATGCCTTCATGAGTTAGGGTTTGTTGTAGATACTCATGGAAGTGCTGAGTTGGATTGTAGGAAGGGTTGGCCATTTCAAGGGGGTTTCGGTAAGAAGTTCCCTTGGGGTGGTCCCCGCAGGATTTACTTCGAGTTAAAGGGATTTAACTCGGGGTGGGTCCTGACAATTGGTATCAGAGCATTAGGTTATCGTTTCCTGTTACTACCTCATATACTTGGTATCACTTAGTGTCTATAGAGTGATGGTCCGACCGCGGCGGATCCATCGGCATTTTATGCTTTGGACGCTCAGTGTTTATTAAGGATATGAGTAGTACTTCTTGGTTGAGTTATGGACCGAGTGGTCCTATAAACATTGGAATCTTCAAGACTATGCCTCAGTACGCCGACCTCACAATGAACTCCTGCAAGGAACAGGGTAAGCTCATTACGCATTTATTTTATGAGTTCCCCAAGGATTTTGTTTTAAAAGGAATTATTGAGAATTGAGTTGGGGATCGAGCTGGGAAACTCACGTTGTTTAACGTTTGAGCATTATGTATGAGTACTCGGTGGTGAAACAGTTAATTCACACCTGGAAGGCTATCATGGTTGTTGACAGGGATGCTGTAGAAGCCTAAGACAAGGCCTTGGTGTTTGTGTTATGAGACTCTGAGAAGTGAAGAGTCGTACGAGTTAATGAAAGAGATTGCATCCTGCCATGGAATAAGGAGCTGAAGTCGCCTAGCGCGATTATTCAGAGGAGATTAATATTTAGTTTTGACGATTGCCACGACGTTGTTGAGGTTCGTCTTTAGTGTGGTTTTAGAGGAACCAACGGACATATGAAAGTGGAATGACTTAAGGAATATGAGTGTAGTCAATTTGGGATCAATGGACTTGTTTCTGGTGACGAGTCCATGATGTGACACTACTGGAGAATGTTAAGGAAGTAAAGGCTAGTTTGGTCACGTGATGCTTTAAGGGACAACCACTGAAACTGACGGTTTGGGTCACCTTGGTGCCGACATTGTTGTCGTCAGCCACGACCAGATTCTCTTCACTCCAGCCACCCATGATTGGGGTACTAGAAGGTTTGATTTGTTGGTGAGTCCAAGCGTGATTTGAATTGTTGGTGACAATGGTCATTGGGCCATTTATCGTGGAGGCAGAAATTAAATCGTGTCACCAGATCTTGGTGCTCATGTCAACCATAAGGCGAGTTATCCACCTGTGGTCAAAGTATTTTATTAGTACACCTGTGGAGGGGTCTCCAGGTTGGCTGTGTTAGAGTTTGATTTACGAATCGAGCGAGTGTCACCAGTTGTAGCTAAAGGTAATTGGTTTCGGAATTCAAAGGAACATGTTGGAAGTGGCAACAGGCCACCGGGTCTTGGACCAAGAGTGCTTAGGGTACCGGAAAGAGTGATACGAGTCTTGATTGACTTTGTATTATGGTGGTGTAGGAACCGGTCGTTGTGCAAACGACACGGTTTCGACGGTTGAAGATGTACATGGGTATACCCCACATGAGCACGTGTACCCACCTTTGTAGGGAAGTGGTAAATTAGAATTTGGGTAGCACATGCGGGCAAGGCGTAATTATGTTGTACAGCTGTGTGTGGTCAAGATGACACCAGGTAAGTGACTAAGGCTGATGATGACATCATCTTAAGAAGGTGTCATGAGAGTTCCATTTATTGAGAACGGAGATTTAGGACGTTTGGTTAGAAGTTTCTGTGCAAAACGTCAATTAAATGGTCTAACCGTTTAAGAACAGGTCGGAAGTGAGTTATTTGTAGTCGCTTCGACTTTCAAGGTGGTTGATTGTTTTCTTAGATAAATGCACGGAAATGGTGAAGTGACAGCAGTGGGGCAAGGTTTACTGAATTGTTGAATAGGAGAGAAAGTTTGTAGTTGCTCAAGCTTCAACCTACAACCAAAGTCGTCCGTTATGACACTTGGTTTCCTCAAGGGCGATTAACTGAGCTTGATGGCATGGGAATCAGTGCACTCATTGGCTGTGGTTTAAACAATTGTGTAACCGAAGGTGTACTTAGTCGTGTTTGGGGTCATAAGTTACATCCACTGCAGTGACAGGCAATATTCTCAATTGTGATCAATGGAGTGAGGATTAAGATTTGGGGATCAATTATTGATGTTAATTTAATGGAATCCTGAGAGGATTAAAGAATTGTTGGCATTGCCATTGTCATGGGTCATTTGAGTAGTGACCCTACTTGTTAGGAATTTTTGACCTAGCGGCAGTTCTTGGCGCCACGAGTGTAGAGTGGTAGCAAGAAAGGTCATTGGAGGTGACCCTCAAAATTGTCAACATTTTCGGTGAGTGTGAAAGCGGTGAAACTGAGGAAAGAGTTTCTTTGATGACTCAAAGGTGTTACGAGTCAAGGTTTTGGAAACCAAATTGTTACAAGGGTAGTAAAGTATGTCGTTTAGTTGTGCAACACTCCATCGGAAACCGTGGAGTGATTAAGCTACGTTCAGATTAAGTTATGATCTGAGAGGATGTTAACGTGTGGCAGTGGATCTTGTGATTTAAGATCTAGAGTGGTAAGCGATTGAGAATTTTGAATCTTACCGAATAGAGGTTGCGGTGGATGGTAAACCCGCAGCGCCTGGGGGACAGTTTTGTTAGAAACTGTCTAGTTGTACGAGTTGACTCTGTGATGTATACGTGCCCAGTGCGGTAATGGTATTTGTTCTCTTGTGCCTCGTTAACTGGATGCTCGGTGATCAACATGGTTGTGTCTGGTGAAATTAATTCCCGATGATTTGATCAGATGTTCCTTTGGGCGTGCACCAGTGGCACTAAATTTCATGTAGATGTCTGGTCTGGTTAAATGTCCAAGTTGCTGGTTATTACCGGACGATGTGGTAATGGAGGCATCTGGGAATGGAATATACTTGTTGAGCGGGTAAGGCTCTGGAATCCTTTTAATGGTAAATCTATCCCAGATTGTGATGCGGATAACGTTTATTAGACGCACGGTTGGTTGAAGTGCAAGCTCTGCACTATGCGTCATTCCAGGTTAAGGTAAGAGTTAGGGAGGTCAGTGGCACCTCACCTATGAGTAGTACGGGTATGTGTTACCAGTTGCAAAGTATGCAGTAACCCCACAAGTGATATTTGAGCTAGCGACTCTAATGTTCGACTTGTGGGTAAAAGTCAAGATTTATCCGGTCAGAATAGTTTGGTAGGCAGTGTGAAGCCTGACAATATTGTTTTCATGCGAGGAGTCAGTATTGTTGGGTCTCGATGTCAGGAGCTTTTGGATCTCCCCGATTTAAAGGCTATGGTTTTGGATTTACGCTAATATTCACGGCAGTTCATGTCCTGTGTGTACAAGTGGTTTGAGTAATGATAGAGTCAGGGAAGACAATTACTCTACAACATGACAGAATAGTTTCTAGAAAGCGTAAACCAGATCAGGGAGCCTGGTTCAAATGAGGTGATGGTTCGTGTAACACGAGTCGCCATGGTTTTCTCGTGGACTTGTTGTCAGTAGATTTGGCTCCACGTGGTATTGTGTTACCAGAGGATTTAAATCCATTAGTGACATCGAACCCTACTCCTCAGGCGTGATAATCATTACCTGTATAGGGAATGTGTGAGCTGATATTTAAGGTTCCACGAAAGTATACGAGTATTCTTGAAGAATTTATACTCACGACAAGCGAGTGGTTATTGGAATTAGAATGATTGATAGCGGTATTGTGACGACGTCACATGCGGTTGGTAAGGACGATTATTGGATTTTCAAGGATATGGTTATAATCCGGTTTAGGCAACAGGGAATTGTTGCCAAATGATGTTTTCAGCGTGTGACAGAATTTATCATCTTTTGGTGAAAAAACAATAGTGATTCTCGCGAGGATTACAGATGGTGGATCATCATAGGCGGTGTCGTATTCCACCTCATAAATGAGATGAAGTACAGTAAGAATTCGGTGATTCAGTTAATCAATGATTCAAGAGAAAATCATTGTGATCCACGGTAAGACCTTATGCTTTAGTTTTGACCTAAGAAGAGTGGTCGGGTGTTAGAAAATGGGGAAGTAGCGGAGGTTATCATCCACGTAGGAAGGAGTGCTACGTTGGCTAGATGTGACACGTGACAAGGTTACATGAGTTTGAGGAATATGTTGGGTATCCTTAGAGTTAATGGATACCTAGTGTCACGTATGTCCATGTTACATAAATAAGTTTACTACCTTACATCCTATGTCAATAAACTTCTGGTTGGTACTGGAAATTGGCTTTCAAGGAGGAACAGTAAGGATGTTGATCGTAAAGAGCAGGTGTTTAGGTTTTGACAATGCTTTTCGTGAGGCGTCTCAGAAGAGTTCTCAGAAGGAAGTGGATATTGGAGAACAATGTTATTATTTTAAGTGGTACTATCCCCCTCTGTGTTGGACTTTGAGTATAGAAATTTCGAGGACGAAATTTTTATAAGGTGGGGAGAATTGTCACACCCCGATCCTAGAATTATTTTACGGTTGGTTACTTTGGTCTTTTACCATTTAAAGTGACCGTTTAACCGTACAATGATCGTGAAGTTGACTTTTCGTTAAGTCAAGAATTTGGGAAAACTTCCTTCTTGAAAGTTGTAGAGGGCGTCGTTACGAGTTCATGGACACGTAGCACGCTCAAATCGGAGTTCGTATGGGAAAGTTATAAACAAAAGTATAAAGTTACTTTGCGGTAAAAAGGCTATATATAGGAGTTACCGGGGTGAAAAATCAGATTTTTCACCCCAGCCCCTTTTTCTCTCTCCCCCCCGCGTCTCCTTTCCGATCGGGAAACACTGCGCCGAACTTTCGGCCGCCCTAGCGCCGCCGTCCGGCCACCAATCGCCGGCGCACCGGTCCCAAAAGTTCGGCCTCCGAGTCTACTTCAATCCTAGGTAAGCTTTCCGACCTAACTCGCCGTAAATCGGGAGAAATTCCGATTTGTTCTTGGTGTGTACAGTAGATTTTCGGGATTGAATTTCTCCCTCCCTAGATCACCAATTGTTGAGTTCTTTATATGTTTAGGATGGGTTTTAGGTGTACTACAATCCCCTAGAATTTGGTAGCTTGATTTGAAGTGTGTAGGGAGAATTGAGGATTTGAAGTTTGGTAGTGTAATTTTTCGGGGTCTACTGTTCATCGAGTTTTTGACCTAGTTAGAGGCCGAATTGGCCTTCGAGTTGAACTAGAAAGTTGTCCCAATTGACGAGACGAAGCTACTGGTAAAATTTGGTGGTTATCCGAGGTCGCCGGAATTTTAGCCGGAATTTCTGCCGGCGGCCACCGGTGGCGGCGGTGCCGCCACTTTTTGGGCAGTTTTTCATGTCCATTAATTAGTACATATTGTGAGGAGTCTATGGTTAAAATTTGGTAATTTTTGGAGGTGTTTTGGTTAGGTTTTGGAATTGTTCTAGTTTAGTATTATTGGCGGATAATTAAATATTATTCCGACCATCGATTATTGCCGGTTAAGGTTTAAGGATTATTTTAAGGACTCCTAAGGTATTGGTGAAGTGGTTTAATAGGTGTCCATAGTAATTCCACGAATTATTATGGGTGAACCTATTATCAAGTGAATCATTAAAGAAAGTCGGTATGTTACGGTTGGGTAATCGGAATTAAATCTATTTGTTGAAAAGTTGTGAAAAGAAAGGAACTTGGTCAACTCTTGGTAAAATAGGATTTCCTGGTCAAACTAGGAAAAGACCAAGTCGACTGTGAAATGACTAATATAATGATTTGTTGTACAGTCCCTGGTTGCACGTGAGACGGGCTCGACTACGTGTTAGTTCGAGGGTTTCGCTCGAGGAGCTTTCCGAGCAGGAAGAAGGTCGCAAAGAGTACTGTGAGTGGACCTTTGTTTTAAATTAAATTGCATGCCATATACTTTATTTTATTTCTCCTGCATTTATGATTTCCTCCATTTATATGTTTTACGGTGATTTGGGAAAATGAGATTTAAGGATTTAAAGGTAAACAAACCGGGAAAGAGGTTCATACCCTTCCCGTAATTTTCCCGGGGTATGTTATTCTTGATTATCACCGTTTTGGGATTATGGAGGGGGGGTGATTTTAAAAGGAGAAATTTGGCTCACGGATTTAAAGGGGTTTTCGATTTATTATTCCCACGAGGTTTTACAGGTTTACAGGTTTTAAAGGGACTTTGGAAAGGGAAAAGGATTGTATGCTAGCATGGACCCTCTCCGGTTGAGCTGGTCAGTAGACCTTCCCGGATAGAGCAGGTCGGGGACCCTCTTCGGTTGAGCTGGTCATTAGACCTTCCCGAATAGAGCAGGTCGGGGACCCTCTCTGGTGGAGCCGGTCACTAGACCTTCCCAGATAGAGCAGGTCGGGGACCCTCTCCGTGGAGCCGGTCATTTGACCTTCCCGGATAGAGCAGGTCGGGATTTCTCGTGGATGAGGTTAACACCCCACATTTTAATTATTTGTGTGTGAGCCAAGGCATCATTGATGATTTACTTGCATGCGGATTTTCTCAGAGAAACTAGAGGGAGAGCATTAAAGGAAAGTAGAGTTTTTATTTGTTATTTTTCGTCCACTCACTCTAACGTTTTTTTTCAATGTTTCTCCCCTGGGCCCTTCGTTTTCAAATGCCCAGTGGTGCAGGGTTCTTGAGTGGAGGTCGTGCGCGTACAAGAGTCGAGGCATAGTCGATCATTCTGCTGCTGCCGCAATTCTGTAGGGTAATCATCTTAGTAGACTGCTCTGACTAACCCAGTATAGCTAATTTAGTAGGTTAGGGAGCAGGATGCCTTCATGAGTTAGGGTTTGTTGTAGATACTCATGGAAGTGCTGAGTTGGATTGTAGGAAGGGTTGGCCATTTCAAGGGGGTTTCGGTAAGAAGTTCCCTTGGGGTGGTCCCCGCAGGATTTACTTCGAGTTAAAGGGATTTAACTCGGGGTGGGTCCTGACAGATGGAGTCAAAGTAGATGTCACTGGTTACAAGCAAATTGTGGGAAGTCTTCGATATTTAACTATGACATGGCCAAATTTAATGTTTGTGGTTAGATTGGTGTGCCGATACATGGAGAAACCTACTGAACTTCATCTTAGTGTAGTGAAAAGGGTTCTTCTATATGTGAAGGGAACCTTGGAGCTGGGCATTATGTACAAGAAAGGTGAAACCGGAGACTTAGTTGGCTATAAAGATAGCAATTATGCTGGGGATCTAGATGACAGAAGAAGTACTTCAGGGTATGCATTTCTGTTTGGAAAATGAGTTGTTGCATGGTCTTCAAAGAAACAACCTATGGTGACCTTGTCCACCACTGAGACAAAGTTCGTAGTAGCAACATCATGTTCATGCCAAGCAGTTTGGATGAAAAGAATCTTAGATGCTCTCAACCACCCTAAAAAAGAGAGCATCATGATGTATTGTGACAATGCTTCCACCATCAAACTCTCCAAGAACGTAGTACTACATGGGAGGAGTAAACACATTCATGTAAGGTATCACTTCCTTCGTGATTTGTCTAATGATAGAGTTATTGAGCTTGTTCATTGTGTAATTGGGGAGCAAACAACGGACATCATGACCAAAGCGTTAAAATTGGAGGCTTTTGAGAAGCTTAGAAAGCAGCTGGGAGTGTGTGAAATCACAGAAGTAAACTGACTGCAAGTATGCATAACAGTTTAAGGGAGGAATTGTTTGAATTGGTCAGTGTCTTGTTGAAGAAGCATGTTGTTTCTTCCGGTTGTTTTGATTTTGTTTCAATAAGACCTAGTCTATAGGACTAAGTTACTGCTTTGAATTTTTCAATTAGTAGTGGTCCATGATTATAGGGTTATTAAATGCGTATCTTATTCTTGTTTTTCAGACGTGGTTGTAAGGTTATTTAAGCCAATACTTTGCTTTCAATTATAACATATCAGAGTTTCATTCACTATACTACTTCTAAGTTTGTTTGGGACCTTTGATATCCTATAATATAATCACCTAAAACCAAATCAGACCTATTAGAAATTCGAATCTGATTTTTCCTATTGTCATCGTCGACACCAATTCTTCTATCGTCGCCACCGTCGAAGCCGGTTCCTATTGTTGTCGTTCCTTTAACCGGTGAATTCCCATCAGTTCTCCGACCAGATTATTCCTTGAAACCATCTATCGTCTAGCTTTTCTCTTCTTTTGAAATTGTCTACTGTTGAATCTTAAATCAGTTTCCTCTTTTCTGCATTTAATATGGGTCTTTGATGTAGAGAGAATAAGAACACCATGCACAGATGAAAGAAACAGAGAAAGATGATTACAAAGGAATATTCTTAGCCTCCAGTTATGGAACTAGAAGAACTAGAAAAAAATTAATATTTTTTGCTTTTAATTTAATTATATAAAAAACTGAAGAAATAATAAATAAAGGGTATATTAGTCACTCACTTATTATATACCCTAGTTAGCAGTCTTGTTTCGGAGGTAACAGAACAGAGTACTGATGTTGGAGGGGTTGTGAAACTTCAAATACGATTATGACGGTTTTAGAACCACCAAAGTACATATTGATGGTGTAAAATGGCTCGAAAGGTTGATTGTCAGTATGCTTTCTGAATTTTCAGTTTCTGGGTCCAACTTTGAGGACTTCTAACTTGAGCTTCCCGACTTCTTTTTGAATGATTCTTTGCATGATAATGAAGCAAAAACCTGTACTACATCTGAAAATTAAGCACTGGTCAAAAGGATTGCGAGAAACCCCTCAAATTCTTCATTGAAACAGAAGAAAATAAGCTATTTTCAGACTTCAAATATATGCTTCTTCGAGGGTAGTTTTGTACACATCTTTTCTTTGACTTCATTTGAGCTTCTTGACCAATGGAATGACCATTCTCTATGCTTTGCAACACAACTCCATAGACAAGACCTTAATTGCCCGGATTTAGCTCTCATTTCTTCATAATCGCTCTCCAAAGTACCTAGGAAATAAACTATGTTAAATTGACATTATTAAGAAATAAACTAAGCAAAAGTGTAAGGTTTCAACAATATATTTGTCGCATAAAATGCTCCTATCAATATACAATTAGTGTGGTGACTCAATTTATGCTTAATCCCAGTGAGACTCACATGGAAGCTGTATTTCGTATCTTGCAGTATTTGAAGTCTGCTCTTGGAAAGGGATTAATCTTCTCCAAACACAGTCATTTAGATGTTTCCGGATATACATATGCAGACTAGACAGGTAATATTACAGATTAGATGTCTACTTTATGCTCCTTCACTTTCGTAGGTGGTAGTTTAGTTACATGGAAAAGTAAGAAGGAAAAAGTGGTAGCTCGCCCAAGTGTTGAACAAGAGTATCGTAGAATGACTCTTGAAGTATTTGAGATGTTGTGGTTGAGACATTTACTAAGAGATTTGAGGTTCAAACAAAAGGAGGCGATGTCTTTATATTGTGATAATAGAGTTATTGAAATTGCTTATAAACCAGTTCAGTATTACAGAACGAAACATGTGGATGTTGATAGAAATATTATTAAAGAGAAGTTAGATCGACAAATTATTTGGTTCCCATTTGTACCTACTGAGAAGCAGCTGATAGACATTCTTACAAAGATAGTGTCTAGTAAAACGTTTTATGACTCACTTAACAAGTTGAGTATATGTGATATGTATGCTCTAAATTAAGGGGGGTGTTAATGTGAGTCATGAAGGATTTTTATATGTATTGATAGAGAATATTGTCATAAGTAGTTTCCTAATAGGATTTTGTGTACTTTGTATATATACTCCGATTATAGAGGAGATGAAAATATATCAAAAATTCTCAAATACCTTGTTCTGTTTGACTCAGACCATATGGAACTCAGACTATGTGAGAATTTTCGTAAGATAGTACGAGGTTATGGTAATCTCTTTTTAATTTGAGTTTCAAAGTTTCTATAATGATTTCATCAGACAGAGGGATCAATAAGAAAAACCTACCTATTCTTTGTAAAGTTATACTCTGTACTTTTGTCTTCAATAGTTGCTTCAATGTTACTATGTTAGTGCTTAGTTAGCCATTTATGCAGTCAACATCTTGCAAGATAAAAGGACAATACAATTAGATTTAGGGTGGGCATAAATTCGGGTTTCAACCGAAAAAAACCAACTGAAAATACGGGTTGGATAACCGAATCCGGAAAAATCGTCAAAAAATGTTTGAAACCGGTCCGAGCCGAAATAAACCGGGTTGGTTCCGGTTGGCTTGTCAAACCGACCTAAATTAATTAAAAAAATTTATATATATTTTTACATATGTATATTTTAAATATGTGTCACATTCTTATTAGTCGATATGATTTATTACAACATGTCAACTTAGAAAGACAAAAATATCTAACAAATAATATGTATATATACACACACTCATATGAACTCATTGATATGTGCCTAATTATACATTATTTATATTGAATTCTCATATACTTTCTTTGTTTATTTGTTTTCTAGGTGTTTCGAAACAAAAAAGAAGAAAAGAATGAAAATAGACATTCGAAGGAAAAATTCTGAAATCTTCTTATGAAAGTCAGCCAACTTCGACAAAATACTGAGGGCAGCTTGAGAAGAACCAGATGATGTATCTTATATCATTGGAAAGCTACAAATGTCAACTTTCCATATCATTTTACGGTTTGTGAATATCATTTTTCTAGAAGAAGTTATGACCAATTTTGTACCAGAAGGTTAATTTGCTCGCTAATTTGACTCAATGTAATATTCATAAATAGTTTCGGAAACACATTGAATAGTGTAATTTACTTCACACATTTTCATCAGTTTAATTTTTATTCAATGATGAATGTAATATTCACAAAACAAATTGCGTTACATAATGCATACTGAAATACCTGTCAATTACTTAATATGAACATTAATTTGCATTTGTTCAGACAGAGCCTATCTGTTCAATCGATCTACGTGAACTTTTTTATTCAATTAAGTTTCAGTGTTTTGCATTTGTTCAAATAGTAGCCCACCATTTTTAGATCCAGAAACTCTTAAAAAAAGAAAATTGAACTAATAAAATGGAGGATGATGTTAATTGATAAAAGACAGAGGAGGCAACCACCAAACAACCCATGTGGAGAAGGCAAAGCAGCCACTGCTGCAACAAGTTAAAGAAAAAAACAGACAAGTGACTCCATCGGAAGAGAAAAGAAAAATAAAAACTAAAAGACTTAGAGATCTCTTAGATATCCAAATTCAAAAAGTAAAAACCATATCTAATTATCTATAGCCAATAATGCCAATAGATTCTAAAGTTGTAGTAGCTAGAGACTAGAGTCGCACCAAAATGAGATTATCTTTGGGTTGCACTTTTGGCAATAGGCTTTTTAGCAATGAATGAGCAGCTTATGCTAACCTAGAAGTAAAAGACAGCAGCTAATGTATGCTTCTTCTGAGAATTGGAGGAGGACAACGATACTATGTAAAATTGTGTTGTCCAGTCCAGGAAATGAAGAAGCAAGAAAGTAAATAGCTTTGTGGTTCGCAGTAATTCTTGTTTACCATCAATTACACTACGAAATGGAAAAAACTTGTGTTCGATCCACGCTGGACACACTCGTCCGGACTCTTCTTGTTTGGGTGTAAAATATACTTTTCCATACGGGCCGTGTTCCAAACCAGTTTAGTGGTTCGTCGAGGATTTGATAGAGGATCTCGGAAGATATCCGTAATCGGGACCATATAAGGCTATCTTGGAGGCCAAGACATTTTGGTCCATATCCGGGCAATTATAGTAGTATTGAGGATTTGAGATTAATTGTGGTTTGCTTGGTGATCAAGTTTGAGAAATATTGAAGAATCTTGCATTATGGAAGGATGTGGACGTGATAATTGAATTGCCTTCAAGAGATTTGATATGTCTTGATCGGCAAGTAAGAACAAACCCTAGTGTTCACTATATAAAGGGGTCAAGGCATATGAAGAAGGTCATCTCAAATCTCCAATCAAACAAACACAATTTTTGCACACTGCAAAACAAGCCTCCCCCGGAGCACATCTACCAGAAAGATTTCTCGAGTCTTTTTGTCCACCAAATTCCTATCCGTAGGCATTACCCGCTGCTACTCACCAAAGCCCGACCAGTCGGCAGTTCTCGCTTCTACTCACCAAGCCTCATCTGTAAGCGAACAGTTCACCACCGCTTCATAAAGACCGATCCGTCGGCAAATATCCGCAAAACCATTGTTAGGGTGAATAACCTTAGCAAATATCCCAAGTTTGTCAGAGAATCATTTGACGAACGACCTGCAATCCTTTATTATAGCTCTGCTCAACCACACCGGTCCGAGTAAGATACGTCCGCTTCGCGAGAGGTGGAGGAAAATCCTAGTTGTTCTTCAGCTAGGTCTAAGAAGAACTTAAATACAGTCCTGACCGACGCATGTACAACAGTTGTTTGAAAAGAAGTCAGAAGGCGAACAAGCGTCGAAGATCAAGGTTGTACCTGACCCATAGGTACTGGCACGCCTCAAGTTTGATTGTTAAAGAAAATCCATTTTCACCCTGAACACTTCTATGTGGTCTAATCCTAGTCTGCCACGTGTCATTTTGTTTTGTTTGAATTTATTTATTTATTTTTTTCTTTATTAGATTAAACTCATGTATATGGATTATTTTCATTCTCTCTTATGAATAAAATTTGAAAGCAACAAACATTAGTATTAGTATTCTATTTTAGATTATGTTACTGATACAACCATGCAAGTTATCTAGCCTGAGATGATTTGAACCAGAGAATAAGATAACATTGGCATTCCCCAAACTAACTTCAACTGCCGATTATCAATTCCTTATTGCCCCAGCAACCAAACTGAAACAAATTTAGAATCACATCAAATTTTTATTGCCCCAACAACCAAGATAAAGACAAAAACAAGAAATCTAAATGAAATTGAAATGAAATAGCTAGCGTATAAGAAAGAGTTCAACAATAACAAAACCCGACTCGAAAAGAAAGTCGTAGACCCGATCAAAATATGATACCCATTCAATTTTTTCTCTCTCTTTTATTTTACGAGTTCAAATCAAAATATAAAAAATTGTAATAGTTTGCAGGAGAGAATTAGAGAGGATAAACATGAAAAGAATAATACATAAGTATAATCTAATAAAAAAAGAAAATCAAAATAAAACAAAATGACACATGGCAGAATATGATTAGACCACATAAGAGAGTCCGGACGAGTGCATCCAGCCTGGGTTGGACGCAAGTTTTTCCCTATGTAATTATGTACCTCTCTTCCATGAGAAATTGAGTCCCCGAGAAAATAGCCACTTGGTTAAGAAAAACTGCTATAAAAACGATTATCTGATATGATTTGGCTCCACTAAGATTCTCATCTTCCGGATTTTGGAGTCGTTGTTCACCACTTTTCGCACCTTCAAATGAACAATTACTTGTCGTGCCCAAAGCTGAGTCGTTGAGATATAAGCTAAATACACTCATACATGCTCTTTAGTTTTTACACTTTTATTCCTTAAACTGATATTGTTTCAAATTTTTGGTATTGACATATGTTAATGAAGTTTGAACTATAATTTCAAAATTATTAGTTAACAGTTTAACCAGTCATGCTACGGCTCACTGATAAAAAATGATTAATTAACCAGAAAGTAACAAGTCTTATTTTCAAGAAAAAAATCAAAAAATCAAAGACATACCTCTTCTGAATCACCCGTTCCACAACAAACTAAAAGTGGAATCAATATCCAAAAACTCGATCAGAGAACGCAGCAAGAACGAATATCAAAATTGCCTCTTCGAAGGTGAAAGTAGGGGTGGGCACTTGAACCAAAAATGTGGGTACCGCATCGGACAACACCAGTTGAAAATGGTCTTCAAACCGCATCGGTTTTATTGGATCGGATTAGGGTTGCATAAATTCCAACCCATATAAAAGCATATTGGATTAGGTTTGAGAAAATTCTAAACCAATTTAAATCAACCCGCACTGATTTTATTTATTTTATTAATTAATTAATTAAATTTATTATTTATAATAGATATAATGATATATGAACTATAAAATCATTAAAATATTTATAAATGTAATATTCAAATTTATAATTTCAAACTCATAACACTAAAGGCCCAAGGTCTCTTATCCCTATATATAAAGTATTTCTATCATCGTTGTCTCCTAATTTGGTATCTAGCTGACTACTTCTAGTTCCACTATAATATCTATTTTATTTTGATGTTCCAAATATGGGTTTAATCTGAATCCAATCTGAAAAGCGGGTCACCCGAATATGTTGATTGACCTTTTAAAAATGTGGATATGGACTAGATTAGGGTTGAGCCCTAACACACACCACACCAACCCGCGCCCACCCTTAGGTGAAAGCCTAAAAGCCAAAATTGGGATATATTTGATTACTAGTCTATCAGAGATTTGGATAATATCAATTTGGATTTTGATCAAAAATATATAGTGTTTTGGCGTCTCAACTCAGTTTAGGGAGTGCGAGGTAATTGCACCAAACTCTCTTTTGGTAGTGTGGAGCGTGTCAGCTCGTGGGTGAGCAACCGTAATAGTAGGGTAGTGTGCTTAGCTTTATGCTTCTAATCAAACGACTGAGGATGAAGAGAGCACAAACTTGATCACTAGGTTCTTCAAGAGTCACCTTACAGACGAGGAATTACGGTAGTTCTTCTCCCACCAAATCAATACACATGTTGTGTAGCGAGCAGATCAACCAAAAGAAAGGACAGAGAAAGTAACAGAAAAGCTCCGTGGAGCATAGGAAAGTATAGGTACGAAACTTTGGAGAACTTGAAGGGTGAGAAAGAGAAAAGACTCTGGGAGTCAGGAAAGTAAAGGAGGATTGCTAAGGCTTGATGCTTTAGAGTCTGATTGTTTTGACAAGGTCAAGATTTGTCTTGTATTTGTGTTTGTAAAAGTTTTTGCAGGTGTTGTTGATTTATCCTCCAACCTTTTTATAATGGTTCGCATAGTAAATATGGATGCAATCTTCTCTGCTAGTTGGGTGATACGGTTTCAATCACGTATGAACACTTATTTTAGGGACACATGGATTGGCCCAAGTCGATTTAAAGACTTATAGAAGTCTATAACATTAGTGACGTAGCGTAGACAAATATGATTACCTCTTCGATGTCTCTCTTCTTCTAAGTAGTAGAGTTATCCTAGAAGACTTATGATTCTTAGGAATTATCATAGAAGGAATGATATTTTTGTAAATTTAAAGAGAAATAATCTATTTTTTTAGTTGGATAACAATCTATAATTTTGTTAAACTTCAATACCTAATATAAAACTCTATTTTAAACTCAGGTGGACTTATGTGAACAGAAATGTTTAGGTGGACCTCTATGGGAGAATATGTGTCAAACGAGACTTTTGTGTAATTACAATTAATAGCGATACCTTGCTGAAATAGGTCTGGGGTAGTGTGTTTGGGCCAAAAGTTAAGTTAGATGGACCAAGAAAGGAAAACAATTATATTTTGGGCCATCACTAAGGTAGCTCAGTGAAAGTTTGGGCTGAGTCCAATAGAATACAGTGTTGTCCCATTTCTTCCCCTAAAGCCTGGTTCGTCGGCCATTTGTCCACACCGATCGTTCTCGATTTTCTTCTCGGAATCTCCGTCGTCGTTTTGAAATCGCAAAGAAGAAGACAAAAGGCCGGCGAATATGAGTGGGCCTCATCAGCCAGCCGGCGACACAAAGCCTCCTACTCACTCCCAAGACTACGCTCCTTACCCTAAGCTCGATCCAAACGACGTCGTTCCACCTCCCCGCTCCGAAACCTGGACCTCCGTCTCCATCGCCTCCGATCAGCCACCGAAGTCGGAGTCTCCGCCGTCCGCCCCGGTAGCGCCCCCTGTCGTGACTCCCGAGGTTCACCCCGAGGCTCGTGCACCGCCGATCGCCGCAGACGCCGCTGCCTCTACCATGCCTATGGGGTCCAACCCCTACGTCAGCAATCCTGCGCCGCCTCCTGCTTCGTCCGTCAAAAGTGAGTTTGAACTTTGTTTTAGATTTGTTAGGGTTTTGATTTTGGAAATGAGAACTGATGATAGTGATTTTGTGCTGTGTTGAGATTAGATACGGTGGATTCGGTGAAAGATGTTCTTGGAAAATGGGGGAAGAAGGCTGTGGAGACTACCAAGATGGGTCAGGATCTTGCGGGCAATATGTGGCAACACTGTAAGCATTCGATTCCGGTAGAACATGTACTGATTTGAGTGTTTCTGGTGTTTAGTATGCGATTGTTATCGACTTGTGTATGGAATGTAGTGGATTGACATTTTAACATGTTCACGGATATTGTTTGCGGCAAGAGTAGGTTTTTGTTGTACTACTTAACTTAGGAATTGTATCTGTATCCAAAACCTTCAGTGTTTTTCTTCTTTCGGTCTGAGTGATTTGTGCATACTGCATAGAAGGCATATTTTGGTTTATGGTCCAAATATCTTTAGTTGGCTGCGAAAGTTCTATACATTTAATTTGAACCTGTAGACTCAGGGTGGAGTAAAATGTAGATGTTTGGCAAACAACGTTTATCTTACTTGGTGCTTTCTTCTTTTCAGGTGTTGTACGAATTAAAACTGTATATGTGATCCCCTCACATAGTCTCTTCTGACTTTGAACTTTGATATAAGTGTTCATTTGTGAAAATTTTTGCTTTGGTTATTAGGGTAGAACCCTTAATATAATAAATATGTGTGCAGCTAATCAGATGTTAGTTGAGGCTTTTACCTCTGGATGTAATTTTCACATAAGTTTTGTGGCATTTTGATTAAATATGAAATTCGTGGGCATGTGATTTCTGGGATTTAAACCATTGCTGGATTTCATATTTGGTTTTATCCGAGCTGTTTATGTTTCGGAGAATAATGCATGTGAGTTTCCATGAACCAGTGAAAACAGGACCCAGTTTTGCTGATGCTGCTGTGGGAAGAATTGCTCAGAGTGCAAAAGTGATTGCTGAAGGTGGTTATGAGAAGATCTTTGAGAAAAATTTTGAGACAGTCCCGGATGAGCAACTTCTGAAGACATTTGCTTGCTACCTGTCCACATCTGCTGGCCCCGTGATGGGAGTTATATATTTGTCAACAGCAAAGCTTGCATTTTGCAGTGATGATCCCCTTTCATACAAAAATGGTGATCAGACAGCTTGGAGCTATTATAAGGTATTGTGAATAATGTTGCTTGGCCTTTGGTATTTACTATTTAACTGGCTTCCACTATTCTTTAATCAGAGTTACAACCTAGGGATTATTAATGCTTGTGAGTTGTGACACAAGGTATAAACTTTAGGACTACTGTCTGGTTGATATAAGAGCAGAAACTCAATAGAAATAACTTCCAGCAATAGACAAACAAGGAGCGTAGGATTGAAGCTGGAACAATCTCACATAAGCTATACAGGCAAAGGCTCTTATACTTAGACACACAAACTAGAGCTAAGCAGGAGCATCTAAAGTTCCCAACCTCTTTAACTTGTTGAATAGCCAACAGGCCAAATAAAAGATAAAGAATACTTCAAAATTTCATGTGTTCATTTACAAAGTTTCTTGAAAGTGAAGAAAAACCAATAAAGTAAATAAAGGATCGATAAAATGCTAAGACCCTAGTAAATAGCTACCTCTCAAGTTGTCCAATGGGCCAATTAGTATACAAAGTCTTGTAGATGCCCCTGCATAAGATTCTCCATATTTGGGATGAAAGTTGGATTTGTTTATAACTTTTTACACACAGGATTTGATATTATAGTCTAGAAAAGTTACGGTGATACAGGACGAGAATATAGAGAATTTCAACAAAGAATTCCAAACATGAAGAAGTATCGTCACATTAAGAAGAATGATTTAATATTCAAAATTGGTATTCAAATAGGCTTCTTAATGACAGTGTTATTCGTAAGTTACTCTTTTGGATATATCCGGATTCTTGAGCAAAATCTTGGTTGAGTTTCCAAATACTATCTGGAGTAATATTCTTTAGTATCTAGTATTTCATATCTTATTTTTATTAGTTTTCCTAAATTGTACTCTATTCTAGATTATGTTTTCTGATTGTATTAGGTTTAAGTTCTTAGTTCTAGTATGAATAGATTCATTTCTATGCCTATATAAGGCCTTTGCTAGATTGTATTTTTGGATTAAAAAGTTATCAAAAAGAAAACCCAAAAAAATTAGAGTAGAAACTCTTGTGTTTAGGCTTATGCCTTTGTTTTGCTAGTGGATTCTAGCCATATCTTCCATTAAGGTTTCGACGCTTGTCGAAACCTTGCTGTCTATCGTGATTACGCTTTCGTTCCGTATCATACGGCAACCCCTTTGGGCTGGTGAAAATAGAAGGTTGCTTAGATCAATCTAACTTCTCATGTCAGGTTTCATGTTAATACATTTTATATCTAGAATTATGGATATAGAGTTCATGATTTGGATTTACCTTTTAGTACAAACAAAAGTTTCTCATCTGATGAGCTTTTAGAATGGTTACACATGAAAATTTTGGTACTTCTATATATGAAATCAATATAAAGATATAGGTCATGATTTCTGAAAATTTTAGATGGAGGTTTCTATTAGTTAGACACTGCAACTTTATAATCATGAAAATTTTGGTACTTCTATATATGAAATCAATATAAAGATATAGGTCATGATTTCTGAAAATTTTAGATGGAGGTTTCTATTAGTTAGACACTGCAACTTTATAATCTATAAGTTCTTGTTATGGTTCTATTCTAGTTTACCTCAAATTCTGTATTCCTTTGATGGGTGTAATCGAGTTTTAGCAGTGAAAACATAGAAAATGAACCTTGTTCTAAGCATATGGATTCTACGGTGGTTGATGAAATCATTGACTTCACCATTTTTTGCTGGCAAATGACTGGATTGTCTATACTGAAACTGTATGCCTCTGTATGATATTATAGGCTTCAGTATTTTCCTAACCACAGCTAGTCTGTGTCCAAGAAGGGTCAAAACTTCTTGAAGCAGTTGTTTAGTGTCCCCAGATGGTGCACAAGAAGGTTGTACTTCATATCCTTCGGCGAAAAAGAGGGAATGTATGTAAAGTCATTTGTAATCGTGCTAGGTAGATAATGATAATGATCTAGCTTTGGAAGTCGTATCCTTCAGCAATGTTAAGAATATGAATACAACAGAAAGGGGCCAGTGATATTGCATATTGACTTGAGTGCTATCAGTAGGTGTATAGGCATAAAAGAGTTTACTGGAAATTTGCATTGGAGTGAGTTGTGACTGAGTCTTCCAATTTTTCACCATCAGTTTAACCATGTTATCTGTGTTTGTATACAGCTTTGAGATTGCCAGATCTTTCCTGTCACAAATTTCTTCCAATTGGTTTTGTTGTCAGTTCAACCATTTACCTTTGTATATACTCATACTATCTGTATCATATTTTTTTATAAAGCCGGACATGGGATTTGTTGGTCGTATTATTAGAAACAGTAGGAACAGAAGGTGATACCTTTAGCATTTTATTGCACTATATCGATCGTCTTTGTTTTTATTATGAGGACATTCTTACAAAATCTCCTCTCATATGTAGGTGGTTATTCCATTACATCAGCTTAAGGCAGTGAACCCATCAACAAGCAAAGTCAAAGCAGCTGAAAAATACATCCAGGTCATCTCTGTGGACAACCATGAGTTCTGGTTTATGAGCTTTGTAAACTATGATAGTGCTGTGAAACACCTTCAAGAAGCATTGCAGCCCCACCCTCAGCCCCACAGCTTGTAATGAGCGCAAGGCTTAAATCTTTTCTGTATCACAGGAAAGACTAGAATATATGAGCTCTAATGTGCATGTCCTTTGTTTTGAGTAGTACTTGTTCTTAGAACTCCATGTGTACATTTGGGATGAGAAACGTTTACTCAAATTCGTATATTTTGTTGTAAATGACATTTGTGATTATGTACATCATATTTCAGACAGTGCATTGTTATGAATGCAACAGTAGGTGTTCCAGATTGTAGGGATCCCAGATATGAAATAGTGAGGAGAAAAATTGTCCTGTGAAGAAGGGGCGCATGACAAGTGTGCCGACTATGTGCGCCAGGACTAAACAGACCAAAGTACAAAGTTGCAAACCTTGTCAGAGGCTAGACCTCTCACTGAAGTTAAACCGCAGAGGGGATATCAATCCTGATGCTGGAACAAGTCCGACCTGGTCAATTTGGAAGGAGGAAAGTTATGTAAGGATGCCTTTAGACTCTAGTACCCTCATTCTTTTGCAGTAATCGCTGTTCGCGTGTTTTTTTTCGAAAGAAAATGAGCGTCCAAACTCAACAAAACTAATTACCAAAAATAACTCAACAAAACTAGGATGGCGGCAAATCTTAAAGATTTGGTCCATACGGATAAGGGTTTGCTTAAATATAGCAACCTCAAAATTTCCAAGAGGCCACATGTTCATATTTTCAAGTTCAAAGTGCAAGACTTGAACCTTAAGTTGCCCAAGACCCAAGTTATCAAAATGTATAAAAGATGTTCTCATTGTTTGATCGATGTAAGTACCAGGTTGTCCAGGTAACACGTCGATCTTGTTGGGTTTGTAAATCCGATTCCATTAGGAATAAAAATTGCATCTTACCAAATCTTTGTAAAAGTTTCTTATATTTATTGGGAATGAGTTTTTAATGTGTTATAGATTTAAGGCTAGATATCTATAAATAAGGACATATAGTGTAGTAGTTTGTATGATTGCGGTAGGCGGAACTACTTTAGGGCTAGAGAGGGCCACAGTCCCTACATTTTTTAAAAAAAAATCCTTTAAAAACCACCTATTTTGGAGACAAATTCAACAAATTATATATAAGTGGCCCGTCCAATCTGTTGGTCACTCTTGTTTAGCCATTTCAAGGTCTAGCTTCAAGTTCCGCCACTGGTTGGGAGCAATTGAGATTTTGAGAGATAGTGAGAACGTCTTGTGAGAGATCTTGTATTATTATTCTTGTATTCTTCAAACCCAGTAGCCTGAGGACGTAGGCGAAGTTCTTTGCTGAACCTCGTAAACAACTCTGTTGTGTTCGTGTTAGTTATTTCTTGATCGTTTATCTATATTGGTTCGCACTTGTCTACTTCCGCAAGAGGAATTCTAGGGCGAATTCCTAACAGATTGGTATCAGAGCACAAGTTTCTTTAGTGGAAACAATGAGTATAGAAGACGTTGAGAAGAGGGTCAATAAGATCGATGGTCACGAATTTAGCCTATGTAGGTCACAAACCGAGGATTACCTGAATATGAAGAAGCTTGCAAAGACTTTAGACGGAAAGCTGCCGAAAGGAATGGATAAAGAAGATTTTGTCAAGATGGATAGGATGACCTGCAGCAGTTCGACTATCATTTTCGAATGAAGTGCAGCAATTCGTTATCAAGGAAACTACGTTGAAAGGAATGATGGATAGTTTGTCCAACATGTATGAGAAGCCAAATGACGTTTAACAAGTTTACTCGATAATGAAGTTGTTTACTCTGAAGTTAGACAATAGTATATCTGTTCACCAACAAGTTGGGAAAGTTGGTGATATTATCAAGCAACTAGCTTCGGCGGATGTTAAATTCGATGTACACATCAAATCATTGGTGTTGTTGACTTCTATTCCTCTAGATTTGGATGTGACTGTGAACTCGATGTGTAGAGAAGTTGGGACTACGAAGAAGTTGAAATTTTATGATGTGCATGCGTGATGTTCTTTTGAATGAGGAGACGTAAAGACAAAACAATCATGAAGATCCTTCAAGTTCTGCGCTATCTATGGAGAATAGAGATAGAACATTCAACAAGAACTCAAACAACAATCGTGGAAGGTCCAAGTCTTGGGCACTAGGAAAAAACCGAAGCATGTTTAAATCAGGAAAGTGGTCTGATGGTTGTTGGCATTATGAGAAGCCTGGTCATGTCAAGAAGGATTGTATCCAGCGGAAGAATGAAATGAAGATGACAAACACAGCAGAGTTTGATTCAGATGCATTGGTACTAAACAGTACTAAACAATCATTGGAGTCATGAATCATAGACTCCGAAGCATCTTTTCACTTAACCTCACAACAAGGGGCCATGTTAAGTTTCCGACCTGATAATTTTGGCAACGTGTTTCTTGCTGATGGTGCACCCTTGGAGATTGTAGGAAGAGATGATGTGAAGATTTCGCTCGAGAATGATGGAACATGGACCTTGACCAATGTAAGGCACATATCACAGTTGAAGAGAAATCTGATCTATGTAGGTCAGTTAGATAATGAATGATGTCATACTACCATTGAGAAAGGTACCTGGAAAGTATGAAAATATTGTGCAGAGATTGAGATCAGGATGGAGAAGACAACTCCTAAAACTCCACAGCAGAATGCACTACCAAGACAACTACTTTAGCCGACGAAATTTTTTCGTCGGCCTGTCAAAAAATTTCGTCAGCTAAGAAATCGTTAGGAAAAAGCCGTCGGCTAAGACCTTAGCCGACGAAATTACTGTTCATCATCGGTTAATGTCATTTATTTAAAGTCTAAACTTTAGATGTCGAATTTTTGGACCTTAGTCGAAGAAATTTTATTAAATTTCGTCAGCTATAGTTATTTATTTTATTTATTTATTTAACTTTAGTCGACAAATTTTATTAAATTTCGTCGGCTATAGTTATTTATTTTATTATTTATTTATTTAACTTTAGCCGACACATTTTATAAAATTTTGTCGGTTATAGTTATTTATTTTATTTATTAATTTAAATTTAACCGACGAATTTTGATAAATTTTGTCGGCTATAGTTATTTATTTTTAATTTTTTATTTCTTGTATTTTTGGTTAGTTTTTTTCTTATTTTTTTATTTTTCGCTGGTGGTGGTGTTTGGAGGAGGCTGGAGAAGGAGAAGCAGGGCCGGATGAGTCTAGGAGAAGGACAAAGCTAGGAGAGGAGGAGAGTAGAGGAGAAGAAGAAGAAGAAGAAGAAGAAGAAGAAGGAGGAGAGTAGAGGAGAAGAAGAAGAAGAAGAAGAAGAGGATGAGGAGTTACCGCTGGAGGAAGAAGAGGAGGAGGAAAAGGAAAAGGAGGAGGAAGAGAGATGAAGCGGAGGGGGAGGAGAAGAATAAAGATATAGAAAAAATCAAAATTTTCTATAGTCGACGAAATACCATAATTTCGTCGACTAAAGTTCAAAATTTTAGTCGATTTTGAAAAATTGAGGGTACTTTAGCCGACGAAATTAGGGTATTTCGTTGGCTAAAATGTTATATTTTAAACTTATATTTAATATATTTTATTTATTTAAGTTTAGCAGATGAATTTTAATAAATTTCAATGGCTAAAGTACCTTATATTTTAAACTTATATTTTATTTATTTATTTATTTATTTAACTATAGCTGACGAAATTTATTAAATTTATAAATATATTTTATTAATTTATTTAACTTTAGCCAATCAAATTTGTTAAATTTTGTCAGCTATAATTGTTTATTTTATTTATTTATTTAACTTGAGCCGAAGAATTTTAATAAATTTCGTCGGCTAAAACCCTAAACCTTCTCCGACGAATACCCTAATATTTCGTCAGCTATGCTATAATAAATAAAATAAAATTTTTATACCACTGGTTGCGTCTCATTGATTTGAATTTATTTTTATACCTAATTTAGATGGTCATATGACCGTTTCCGTGCGTTTAGGGGTTTTACTTACCGGATTGACCGTCCGAATGGAGCCTGTAACGTTGTCGGATCTAGATGAATTTATTCCCATACACATATTTCAACATAATGATGATATCTGACGATCGGATTTTTTTATAAATTTTGATAATCGGAATCACAACATGCATACTAATGTTGTATAACTTGTTTACCAAGTGTTAAGTAAATGTTCTGTTTCAAAAACAAACTATACGTAGAAGCTTCAAATGAAAAAAAAAATAGTGAAATAAGATATGACCGGAATGGTGAAATACGTCTACGGTTAAAAATCACGTAATTCGGGTAAAGTCTTGGTGCCGATAGTTACGGTCAATGCAATTTTCCATTCTTTCTCCCTAGAGGTAGCCCTATCTCCGGTGGTTATTTTTCACAAAATTTTTATTCCATTGGTTATGTCTCATCGACTTGAAACTATTTTCAATTAAAGGTTTGGGAAAAATACGTAATTTAGATGGTCAAATGACCGTTTTCGTACGTTAAGGGGTTTGACTTACGGGATTGACCATAAGGATCGAACTCTTAAAGTTATCAGATCACGTTGAATTTTTTTCTATAAATATATTTCGACATAATAGTCAATCCTGTAAGTCATATGGAGGAGGAGAAGGAGGTAGAACGGTAGTAAGTCAAACGATGGCCGAAAAAACCCATATATCATGACATAGCCATGAGTTTGACTCGTACAGCCGTTCCGATTCCAGATTGGTATCACAATGGTCAATCAGACACTCAAATATTCGTAGTGCAATTTTGTAAGTAAAAATTATTTTGCCGGCCTGCTTTTTTATTTCGTTGGCTAAACACCTTCTTCTTGTAGTGTATGTACAGTTCTAATGAATAACTTATGGCTGATTTGCTAAAATATTTTTAATCTTAGCCGATGAAATATAAACTTTTTCATCGGCTAACCAAGCTCTTAGTCGACGGAATATAGTTTAGATTCCATAGGCTAGGCTTTTAGGTCTTAGCCGACGGAATATGAGCATTTTCGTCAACTAAGAGCTTGCTTAGCTGACAAAAAATAGCTAGAAACACATTTCCGTCGGCTAAGAAGGGCTTAGTCGACAGAAATTCCCGATGACCTTATTATGTCGGCTAAGAAGTTCTTAGTCGACAAACGTTTTATCCTAGCTGACGAAATTTTTTTCGTCGGCTAAGAAAATCATAGCTGACGGAACAGTATAGATTTCGTCAGCAAACGTTAAAAGATTAAGCAAGAAGTTGATGAAAGCAAACGTTACAAGACAAAGTTAGTTATGAAAGGTTTTCAACAAAGAGAAGGAATCGACTTTGATGTTGAAGAGAGAGATGTCAAGCCAGTTCACGATGAAAAATTTGGGTGAGGCAAGGAAAATCTTAGATATAAAGATTATTTGTGATCAAGTGGTTGATACAATGAATCTTTCACAAGTGGAGTATTATGAGAAGGTACTTGGGCGGTTCAGTATGGATGAATCAAAGCCTGTACGAACACCGTTGGCATGTCACTTTAGATTATACAAGAAATAATCACCCAACAGAAAAAAGAAAAAGAATATATGAAGAATGTATCTTAGTGTGAGACCCAGTACATTTTTACTGTGGTTTATGATGAGTTATTGAGGTTTAAGTCGTACTCGGTAACTAAACAAGTTAACGATCACGTTCATTTTTGAGTTTTTTTAAATTCTTCAAATTACCCATTTAAGGACTCGATGTTATAGTACGTGTTGACACAAGTCTCCCAATATTTTCAGAATATTTTTCGGAGCTTCCGTCTATTTCCTACGAATTTTCGTAGCTCTGGGTAATTTGTAATTACCATTCTCCATTTTAATTTCACCATTTACTATTTTCTAATTTAAAAACCATCTTTTGTTTTCTGGCCATTGATCTCCATCTCTCATTCTGGGCCCTTGATCTTAACTATATATAGTTAAAAACCCTATCCTTCCCCACATTCTGTCGAAACAGAGAGAGAGAGAGAGATCGAGAGGGAGACAGCGACGCTGTCCGCCTCCCAGCCACAGTGTCGCCATCCTCCAGCCGCTGCCAGCCCATCGGAGACCACCTTCTGACTCCCCTCTCTCTCTCCTCTCTCTACCCATGTTCATAAATCCCACATGCATCCATCTTCAATTCGAAATCAAGAACCCTAAGCGCCAAATCGGTTCTTCCTCTGATTCATCCTTCTCCGGCGACGTCGTCGTTCCCTCAAAGGTAATCTCTCTCTTTTCTTTTCGATTTGGCCCTCCATTGATCTTTGGTTCTCTCCCTTGAGACTTAATCCATGTTTCTCTTCTTTCTCTTTTTGGGCTCTCTGTAACGCCGTCGTCGACACCATTTTTGGCGAGCTTCGATCTCCAATAGTTGAGCCTCGTCACAGACTCGATGCTAGCAGCAGCAAGGTGAGACTAGGGACGGTGATCCCTATTGAGACAGAGAAAGGAGGGATGAAGGCGAAGCTTCAGTGTTCTTCGAAGGTAAGGGTTTTGTGTTTTTGTTGTATTGTTCAGGTGTTGGGTGGAAGAAAAATGAGTTGATGGAGAAAGAAGGACTGAGGGAGGAGTGGTGATACTCTACTTACTGTAGAGATCACTCGCAGAGAATCAAACATAGGAGGAGGTAATGGACAGATTCTGAGTTTTAGTTATGGTTCTGTTGTTGTTTGTTGATCTGTGATTGATTTGGCGTTATTTTGATTTTGTATGTCGTAACTTGGAATCAAAGAAAACGGGGAAGCTATGGCGAATTTCCAGCAAGGTGACCGGAATCCTGCAGGAGATTCTGGCAAGTCGCCAAAATCCGGTGACTGTTCCAGAAAGTTAGTAAATCTGGCAGAATGCCGAGGAGGTAGTCTTCGACTCCTTTTAAAAAAATGTGTCGTTTCCGTTTAATCGAGTTAACAGTCGTAATCAGAAAGTTACGTTTAAGGCAACTTACAAAAAACAGAAACCAGTCATAATTGGAATCTTTTTCATTTTAGAAAACTTTCTATTTTTGAAAACCTACTAATTTAGGAAACTTTCTACTTTAGGAAAGTTTCCATTAAGAGAAGGTTTCTATTTTGCGAAAGTTTCATTTTGAGAAAAATGGTTTAGTAAAGATTTGAAGTTCGATGAAATTTAGTCAATTATTGAATTGTTATCGGAAAATGATAATTGAAATTCTGAAAATTTCAAGTTGACCGTCTTAAGTAAAATGAATGATTCGCATTATCGGTTAATCGACTCAAGGTTAAAGATTTGACCTAAGAGACACAATGGGTGTACATAGTAATTCAACGAATTATTATGTGACAACCTAACATCAACAAAAAATGGCAAAGGCAAGTTTAAGGGTTAAGTCAGACTCCCGGCAAATGAGCAAACAGTCGATAATCAGAATCGAGTTAAAAATGGTAAAGAGTCATAAAAAGAATTGGTTGGACCTGCAAACAACCTGTTGTAGGGGTAAGCGTCGTCCTCTCGTGCTCACATATAGGTCCACCAATGATAGGTTCGAAAACCATAAAACTATATATATAACTATATATATACATATAGATTTGAGCTCTAAATAAAACCATTTAGAAAATCATTGGCACACAAAATTATCATTTTATATCTTTTGGGAAAACTGTGCAATATGATAAAACAGGGACCAGAGCGCTCAATGAACAATACAGCCTGTAGGGCTTCACGGATCTAGGCGGTCGAATCTCGGGTTTGTCTATACAGCAAACCGGGCCAACTACCTATGCATCCGAAGACGAATAGTAGCGAGAGTGTCCATTTACAGCTAATGCCTAACACATCACTGATAGTACACACCACACTTACGGCTCGCTTAACTTTGTACGAGACAAGTGTAGGTGGAAAAATAAAATAAACAGGGCATTGCCCCTTCCGGAGGTTCACGATCATCGACACCGTGAGAGTACTATATACTAGGTCTCGCCACTCTCAGGCCAAGCACAGGAAATCAGGACAACGGTACTACTTTTCGATCCGAGTCATCACATAAAATCATTTACGTCTAGCCTCGGGTTTTCTTAGCCCAATTATAAATCAGTTATCATATAATATAAAGAAAACTTTCCCGAGACATCGACCATGAGCATACAAAAATCATGCACTTTCATATATATGCAAAACCACTAACAAATGGGGTTTAGCTTCCCTACCTGGAATTACCATTCCTTACGTAAGCTCCAAGCTTCCAAGAACCGTCTCGGTGAACCGAGGTCACCGCGTAAGTTACCTCTTCCAATGCATCACTACAAAATAGAGTAGCTTAGCAACCAAGAAACAATAACGGCCATGTTGACCTCAGAATTCCTAGTTTGACCAGAAATGACCACATTGACCCAAGTTGACCAATCAATTCCTTTTTTACTCTTTAACCTTTTTGACTTGCTTTTCCGATTAACGACTCTTTACTTATTTATCGGAAGTCTGATTTAACTTCTGAACTTCCCTTAACCATTTTTAATCTAACGTTAGGGTGTCACAATATAATGCGTTGAACTAAGGACACCCATGCATCACATTAACCAATTTATTTTCTAAAAGTCGATACATCGATAAAGTGAATCACCATTTTTACTTAAAACAGTCAACTTGACATTTCCGAGATTCCAGTTATCATTTTTCAATTACGATGTAACACTTTACCAAATCTCATCGAACTTCAATTCTTTACTAAACCGTTTTTTTCCAAAATGAGACTTTCCCAAAATGAAACTTTCTCTTAATGGAAACTTTCCTAAAGTAGAAAGCTTCCTAAATTAGTAGGTTTCCAAAAATAGAAAGTTCCCTAAAATGGAAAAGATTCCAATTACGGATAGTTTCCGTTTAAGTACGTTTCCTTATACGTAAGTTCCGATTACGACTCTTAAACTCGGTTAAACGGAAACAACACATTACAAAAGGAGTCGAAGACTACCTCTTCGATATTTCTGCCGGATTCTCTGCTTTATCGGAATAGTCACCGGATTCCAGCAACTTGCCGAAATCTCCTGCCGGATTTCGGTCAATTTGCCGAAAATTTGCCAGAGTTTCCCCCGTTTCTTCGTCTCCAAGTTATCGACAAACAAACAACGAAACAACATCAAATCATCACACAGATCAACACCAATTCAATAAAATGCAGCAACAATTCGAATAACACAGTCTTTACCTTCAAAATCAATCTGAGGCATAAATATAGTAGCTCCTCAGCCTTCCCCTTGCCCAACACTCAAACCAAGGAGCTCCACTCTACCTAAACCCCTAGAGCAAAACCTCCTCTGTCTGTCACTGACCCGAAACATATACCTCTACCTCTGCCTAATCGATCACCAACACCAGCAGACTTCTCTAGACTCCATTTAGTAGCTAGGGAACCTCACTGAAGCTCGAAGAACTGCTCGTCGAGGTCAAGAACCTGAAACCCAGAAAACAGTGAAATAGGGATTTTTTCGATTAGGGCTCGATTTGAATGTTTAAAGGCATGGAAATGAAGAGGAAGAGAAGATGAACAAGAATCTAACCTTACTTCATTGAATCGCCGCCTGGAACGCCGGAATTTCACCGTTGACCACCGAGCACAGTGGCGCTTGATCTCCTTCCTCGGCGGACGTCAGCGTGATCTGAGCACACGGCTAAGTAGAGGAGAAGGAGGCGAGTCGAACGGCGGTGGTCCACCGGCCAGTGGTGGCCAGACGGCGGAGCCTCGTCGGAGCTGGAGAGAGCTCAAGAGGAGGAAGGAAGAAGGAGTTGACCGAGTCAAAACTCACCCTCTATTTATAGAGGATTGGACGGTCTAGATTAAATCTGGAAATGATCAAACGGTCCAAATTTAATGAAGGGTAAAAAGTAAATCTGAAATGGTAAAAACTATTTACCAAAATGATAATTAAAAGTTACCAAAAACTTTGGAAATTCGTAGAAAATAAACGGAAGCTCTGAAAAATATTCCAAAAATACCAGGAGACTCGTGTCGACACATACTATGACACCGCGTCCTTAAATGAGGGATTTGAAGAAATTTGAAAAGTCAAAAATGAACGTGGTCGTTCACTCGCAAAGTTACCGAGTACGACTTAAACCTCAGTAACTCGTCATTAATCACGGTAAGAACGTGAGGGGTCTCACACATCGGCCCCTCTTCAAGGTCATATCCCACTTGAGGTCTTGTCTAACTATGTTTCTATCCCATCATCTAACACTCTTCCTGCTCGTGTTTTTGGTTGCGTTGCTTATGTTCATCTGTATAAAAATCAAAGGTCAAAATTTGATGTTAGGGCTGCTCTTAAGTGTGTATTTGTTGGGTATGGCTCTCATCAGAAAGGTTACAAGTGTTATCACCGACAATCCCAGAGGTTATATGCCACCATGGATGTTACTTTCAGAGAAGATGTATGTTATTTCTTGCCTCCTGTGACTCCTCGTCAGAGGAAGAGGTCTAATTATTATGAAGATTTGTTCATTGGGCAAAATAAGAGTGTGACTCATGACTCCACAAGGCTGAAGTATGTAGTAACAGAGCTTGAAAAGGAGAAAATTGTTCTACCGAATGATCAGTCCAACACTACAGGCCGGTCATGTGAGGCAGAAATGGAAAACAGGGAAAGCTGTGACACATCAGATGAAACTAACTATATGGCTGGAGAAGAGGTTTTAGGCAATGTTATACCAACCGGTCAACCAGATCCAGAACAGTCTGACCAGTCGACCAGGGAGGCTACTTCATGTTCTATTGTTGATTATGTTTTGAATCTTCTGATGGTGTTTTGAATAGTTCTTCTGTCTCTCTCTCTCCTTCATCGGTCTCACCTGAGGTATGTCCTACTCCTTGTTTACCTAATAACTCTTCTATGTCAAGTTGTGTTCCAACCAAAATCTTGCACAGTCGTTCCACCCGTGGCCAGCCTCTGAAACACTATGAACCTACTCTAAGTGCTAAGGCTAAATATCATATTGTTAATTATGTGTTTACTCATAGGTTGTCTAAACCATATATTGCCTTTGTGAATCAATTATCTTCTGTATCTCTTCCTAGTAAAGTGCATGATGCAATGAAGAATGAGAAGTGGATGCAAGTAATGAAAATTGAGATGGATGCTCTTGAGAAGAATCAAACGTGGGAGTTAGTGTCATTGCCACCAGGAAAAAAGACAGTTGGTTGTCGATGAATGTACACTGTGAAACATAATTCTGATGGTTCTGTGGACAGGTACAAGGCAAGGTTAGTAGCAAAAGGCTATACTCAGAAGTATGGGGTAGATTATGATGAGACTTTTGCACCAGTGGCTAAAATCAACACCCTTTGTGTACTTCTCTCATTAGCAGCTAACCTTGATTGGCCTTTACAGCAGTTTGATGTTAAAAATGCATTCTTGCATGGTGATTTGCTCGAGGAAGTTTATATGGATTTGCCTCCTGGGTATGGTACTTCTACTGGAGAACAGATGGTGTGTAAGTCAAAAAAGTCTCTCTATGGTCTAAAACAATCTCCTAGAGCTTGGTTTGGATGATTTAGCAAGTTTATGAGGAGAATTGGATACCGTCAAAGCAACTCAGATCATACCTTGTTTATTAAACATCGGTGTGGTAAGGTGACAACCTTAATTATTTATGTAGATGATATGGTTGTGACAGATGATGATAATGAGGAGATACAGAGGTTACAAATGCAGTTGACTTCTGAATTTGAGATGAAGGATTTGGGTCCTTTAAAGTACTTCTTAGAAATTGAAGTTGTTTGTGGGAAGAATTGCATTGTTTTGAGTCAAAGGAAATATGTCCTAGATATTAGCAGAAACAAGTACGTTTGACTGTAAACCTGCTAATACTCCTATTGAGCAGAATCGTCGGTTAGCAGAGTATTTGAATCAAGTTCCGACGAATAAAGCAATATATCAAAGGTTAGTTGGATGATTGATTTATTTGGCTCACACTAGACCAGACTTGGCCTATGCAGTTAGTGTTGTCAATTCATGCATAATCCTAGTGAGGCTCATATGGATGTTGTATTTCGCATATTGCGTTACTTTAAATTTGCTCCAGGGAAAGGATTGATGTTCTCCAAACGTAATCACTTGGATGTTTCTGGATACACAGATGCGGATTGGGCAGGTAACATCACAGATCGTAGGTCACATCTGGTTATTTTACATTTGTTGGCGGTAATTTAGTCACGTGAAAAAGTAAGAAACATAAAGTGGTGGCTCGTTCTAGTGCTGAAGCAGAGTATAGAGGGATGGCCAGAGGACTTTGTGAGATGTTGTGGTTGAGGCATTTGCTTAGAGATTTGGGGTTTAAATATAGGAAGGACATGCCACTGTATTGTGATAATAAAGCTGCAATTTAAATTGCACACAATCCTGTCCAACATGATCGTACTAAACATGTGGAGGTAGATCGACACTTCATTAAGGAGAAATTAGATGGACAAGTTATTTGTTTCCCTTTTGTCCCTTCAGAAGAACAATTAGCTATATTTTTATGAAGGCTCTCTCAATTAAAGTCTTTCATGACTTACTTGACAAATTGGGCATTTGCAATTTATATGCATCAGCTTGAGGGGGAGTGTTGGCGTGAGTCTCACACGTAGTGTTAGGAATGGAAGTGTTGTATTAATATTAGGGATGTTAATTTCCTAAGAGGTTACCATATCTTTGTAAGTTTGTATATTAACCCTATTCCTAGAGATGTGAAAATACATTAAAAATTCTCAAATTCTTTCTAGTCTGTTTGACTCTATGCAGGTAAAGAGGTACTTATAAAATCTGTTGCGCAAACAATGCCTTTATACAATGAATTGATATTTGCTCCCTAAAAGTCTTTGTAATGACTTACATCAATTGTGTGCATCTTTCTTCTGGGGAGTTTCTGTTGATAAAAAGAAGATACACTGGCGAAGCTGGGAGCGTCTGTCTTACCAAACATGAGGGTGGAATAGGTTTCAAAAACTTATATGCATATAATCTGGCAATGCTTGCCAAGCAGAGATTGAGGTTGATGGCAAAACGTACTATTCTTATTACGCAGATATACAAAGCCAGGTATTATCCATTTTGTTCATTTTTGGAAGTAACTCTTGGTGATGCACCATCTTTTTCTTGGAGAAGTATCATGCATGGCTGGAAAACCAGTGTTGTGTGTGGACTTAAGAGGCATATTGGTAATGGCTGGAGCACGACAATTTGGTCAGAGAAATGGATACCTGATTGTCCTCAATACATGATACAGAAGCCGGAATCTTGTACCCTTCAAAGAGTTAGTGACCCGAAACCTGATAGATGAAGCATCACAATCATGGAAACAACAACTGGTTCGACAAACCTTCCTGTCTGCGGTTGTTGACAAGATTCTATGCATTCCATTAAGTCACAGACAGCATACGTGCTGATAGGCTGATTTGGAGCCCTGATAAAAAAGATATGTTTACTGTGACATCTGCATATTGGTTGGCATGAGCATCAGTTATGGGAAATGCATTGCCCTCTACATCTCAAGGAGACCCTTGCAAAAAGTTATGGAGAAGGTTATGGAGAGCTCACGTTCCTCATACAGTCCAAATCACTATATGGGGAGCAGGTAATGGTATTCTGCTTACTAAAGATAGATTGGACACCAAGGGTTTCAAGGGGAACTACATTGCCTCCTATGCCCTCATCGGTTTGAAACTAACATGCACACTTTGTGTCAGTGTACTGAAGCAAGGAAAATTTTATCAGATGCTCCATTTACATTGAGATCTAGATTAGAGCAGCCTAATGCATTCAAATGGTGGTTACTGGAGGTTGGTCTTACACTTCCTCAAGGCATCTTCGAAAAGTTGATGGTGGTTCAGCATAATATATGGAAAAACAAAGAACAATGGCTCCAAGAAATTCAAGCAGCTCGGAGGACTGCCATTGTTTGGTACAGCCATTGTTCTTAGTTCTTTCTCTTGGCTCCAAGAAATTCAAGCAGCTCCGAGGACTGCTACAGTAGCATCTCCTAAGATTAAACCAAAGTGGAAGCCGGCTAGAGAAGGGTACGTTAAGCTAAATATTGATGGTAGTTACTTGCCTCAAAAAACTATTGGTGGTACTGGTGGCATTATCAGAAACTCTCAGGGCCAGTTTGTTTCTGCTTTTGATAAACCAGCATCCAATATATATAGCTACTGTAAGCAGGTGGAGCTTAGAGCTATCAAGGAAGGCCTTCTTTTCCTTCGATCTCTAGCTCTGCAAGATGCTGAAGTGGAATCTGATTGCACTGAGGCCCTTGCTGCAATTAACTCGCAAGATTATGAGGGCATGATGGAAGCCGGCCGGGCTGGTGGATGATATCGATCAAGGAACTACTGCGACTTATGCCTAGAGTTTCAATACAGCATACTCAAAGATTATCTAATGCAGTGGTTCATAGGCTTGCGGCATTAGCATATGAGGATAAAAACAGTGGTACTTGGTATCACTCGATCACCTCCTAGAATTCTTATCGATTTTCTAAACTATGATTGTACTCAAACGCTTTAACGCTATTCCTATCAATAAACTGTCTTTTGAATCAAAAAAAATAGTAAACTACATTTTAATTACTAACTAAATTTTAATTTACAAATACACTATTTACACATTATCTTACATTTTTAAGGACAAATATTAACAAATTAGAACAAACTAATATCCACATGTCATATGTCACTATAATTTTACCAAAATACTCTTTATTATATATCAACTGATACTGTCAACCAGAAATGTGTGCTACTGACGAGTAGCACAGTAACACCCTGCTACTGTCGACCAGGAATATGTGCTACTGCCAAGTACACAGTAACACCACTGTGCTACTGTCGACCAAAAAGGTGCTATTGTCGACAAAAAACGTGTGCTCCTGCCAAGTAGAGCATTGCTTGTGCAATTGCATTTTCTTCCAGTAATTCTCCTGAAACCAAACAATGCTACTATCGAAACCTTATGCTACTGACAACTGAATAACTACTGCCCAATGTACAGTAACATAACTCATACGCCCAGATCTAGAGTTTTGAATTTTCACATTTAATCTAAATCAACGACTATTGAATTAAATATGCTTGAACGAGACTCGATCACCTTCATCCTCGCCTCCTTCACCGTTGAGTCCTCCCAATTGACCTAAAGAATCAAATCAAGACCAAATTTTATTCAATTTCAAATCGAATCGGATAAACAAAGGGAGCAGTAGCAACATGACTAGATCAGACTCTTGACCAATTTCCAAGGCCGAGCCCGAACCCTCTTCACAGCCTTGCCAACGTGCCTGGGTTTTTATTTACTCGAATGCACCATCGACGACCTCAATGACTTCATCTCTCTTACCGTGGACCTCCAACTCCTGCCCAACTATGATGACGAGATCTGGTCAGTGAGAGAGAGAGAGAGAGAGAGAGAGAGAGAGAGAGAGAGAAATTAAGATCAGAATGTGGAGAAAATGGAGTTGTTAGAATTAGTGTAATTGTTTTTTGAAAATAGGACAATTTGGTCATTTACTTTTAAATTTGGATCAAGCATGTTGTTATTTGGTTTTGGGCTCTAGACCCATGTCTTAATTTGTCTAAAAATTATTTGAAGTGGTATTTTTGTGTTTTTAAATTTGGTCATGTGTTGATATGTAATTCTCTCAAAAAATACATGTACCGCCTAACAAACCTTATAATGTTCACATTTTTTTAGGGAAAGAGGAGTCGAGCTCTGTTGATTTCAATTATACGACCGTACTAAGTCAAACTCGAAGATTGTCAAAAGACAAATTTCATATTACAAGCAATGATCACATAAAGACTGCATTTTTGAAACAAAACATACTAAACTATTACGCTACAAAAGTCACAAAAGAGAGACTAATTGAAAATTGTGTCCACAAGAGGATTTTATTCAGGCCTAAAAAGCAATATACCTACATAACCAAATCAAAGTACACCAGCTCAATGAATCGAGGTCTAAGACTATCTTGGTGTACATGTCCATCAAAAGGGGGTAGACTCTTCTATAGGGTTATGTAGGGACCTGTCACTCAGCTCAACAAACCCACTTTATGCCCAAACCGAATTAAAAAATGAAGAGGGGGCCAAGGCTTAACCCACTAAACTGCAAGCTGCAACCCAGTAAACCAAGGCCCATAAACTTACTCACTCCACCTCTCCCACAGTTCAAACCAACGACGAGCTCGCCAAAAGAGACCCTTACCGCCCAATTAGTCTGGTGGCTTTGCCGCCTTGAAGCCCATGATGATCGCAACCAGCCATCACTCTGAAAACCGCCGCCTCTTTGCTACAAAGTCGAAAAACTTCTTTTGTTTGGAGAACACAACCGTCGCTAGAACCTAGAGATGAGCGACAGTCCACCCCCGCCTCTTCCTAACGAACAAACGCAAGACGCTGCCACTCCTTACCCCTCTGGATATCAGACAGGAGACCGGAGATCCTCACATCTCGTTGAGAGATCGTCTCCAATCAGCATTCTATACCTCCACAAAATTGCTCGAAGCCACAGCCCACGATCACCCTCCAGCCAATCCAAAGCACAAAGCGCTCTGGCCTCTTGCAAGAACACGGCACCGAGACACCGCTTAAGACAATGCCTTTTAGTAAATAAAAATTGAGAAAAGGAAAACAGGAAAATAGTTGTTAGCAAGGAGCCAAGTAGTAGTTTTACAACTAGATTATTTGGGTTTTCTAAATTATCGGTTTTCATAATGGAAGGTTTGCCAATGAAAAGCTAAACAATGTCTTTTTGCTTGTTAGGTATGTTGTCTTGGTTTGTTTTTTAAAATGGTTTTGGCCTAGTTCCTCATTTTTAAAATCTTGTAATTTATTTTTATTTTTAATATAAAAAATCTGATAAAAAACGGGCGGTGGGTTTCTGGTTGTAGCGGTACTCTTCAGGGTAAATCGGGTGCCCTGTCACCCATCATACTGCTACAGAAGAGTTGATATTGTCTAATCCATTATCAGGTGAGTTTAAAATACAATCAACTGGAGTAGTCATTGACTTGAAACCTCATCCAGAAGCTTGTACCTCCTGACCTTATTCCTAAACACCTGCCTTATGATCTCATGCCTGTTGATTCTGTTTATGTTTGATATGTCTTCTGATCTTGTCCTCCTAATCTTCTCAGCCTCCTCCTTTGCCCCATTTGTGATAATCCTCTTTTTGGCCTGAGATGGAGATTTTGGTGATGAAGAAACCTGATTCTGATGATGATCAAGTGATCTCTGCTTCTTTATAGGGCCACTTGGCTGAAGCTTCATGCTGCCTCTTAGACCAGAACCATTTGTATGATGATCATGGCTGGCTTTTGGGGAATTCCTTTTCACCTTGTTGATCTTGGAATCATGATTATGATGAAGTTGTTCTTGAAGGGGTTGGTCTTTCTTACATGAAGATGAAGAATTTGAAGAGTTTTGTGACTTTTCTTTTGTTTCGTCTTTCTGGGTGAGGCACCAATTGCAAAGTCTGTAAGTCTCTGCTTCTGGGTAAAGATTGCTACAGTACCTATATGATATTCAAGAAAATGAATTACTATTCTGATTCAATAACCCAGAAACTATATGAACAAGTTAATTGAAATAACATGGATTAATTAAGAAAATGATTGTACCTGTGCTGGGATCTGAACTGGCAGGCCTTGCATTGGAAGAGCTCGTAGGAGAAGCCAAAATCCCCACACATGCAACACTCAAGGGTACCTTCAACTGATGCTGATGAGCTTCCTGCTTTGTTTGTTGCCATCATATTGCTGGCTTGCTTCTTCTTCTTGTTCTGATCTTCGATTGTCATGCAGAGAGAGAAGAGAGGAGAGATATGTAAATGAAATGAATGATGATGGACTTTGGTAGGCCGACGGCCACACAACAAAAAGCCACGTTAAAAGGGTGGTCATTTTATAGGGTTGGGAAAAGAATATTTATAAGCGTTAGAATATACACAGTACCATACACAAGTGTATCTGTGACACGTGGCAGACTGTCATTGGCAGCCACCTGCCCACATCTAGGATTAGCCTAAAGAAAAACACAGAAGGGGTGCTTTCGAATTCGACTTTGATCAGATTCGTTTGCTAAAATATTTTCGACTCCTCTCTGTTGGCAATGACTTACATATGCAGTTTGTGGCATACAAATGAAATGGGTTATAGGATTTCGGATCTATAACTCATGATCCCAAGCTCAGAGACGCCTTGGAGAAATCACTGTCAGCCAAATTACTGTTCTACCCTTGCATTTCTCGGTAAATTCATCTGGTCACTGTGTCGTCCTATAATTACAAAATTACTCATTCGTTAGATTCAGTCTGGAGTATGCTACTACACGGGTATTATGGCTTTTGCCAAAAGAAAATCAGATTTTTATTGAATAAGACACAATTATTTCTCTCAACCTTTTAATATAGGAAGGAGGGTCAAGGTGGTGTTGACAATCATCAACTTTATTTCAGACTTTAATTTCCAAATCTTCTGTGTTTGGAAACTACTAACGAGTTTGGAAACCACAAATTTGTATCGGCAACTTCAATTTTATCCTGCATATATAAGAGGAACGAGCGAATCGCTGCCTTGAAAAGGGGAGTGTGTTCTATATGAGTCTTTCTGTCTATTCAAATATGTTATATCGAGCATCATCAGTAATGTTAGTCATATTTAAGTTAAATTTAAGTCAAATTAGTTAAAATGTTATTATGGTTAACCACTTTAAAAATACGACTGCATCAATGCTTTCTATTTTAGCTAGCAGTACATTAACATTGTTTTTTAAATAAAAATTAAATAGTTTAAATATATTTATATATCACGTAAAATATCTTACAAAGAATGTATTAAATTATAGCTAACTTCATCTGAGTCATCTAGCTAGCTAAATATAACTAACGAGATATCTAAAAGTAATAATAGCTAAACTTCGGCTTGTCTACAGAGCTCCGAAAATATAAAAAAAATTATAAACACACTCTTTAAAATAACTAAAAGTTAAAATAGAGAGTGCTAAAGTTGCTCTAAAGAAGTAAATATTGTTCTAGATAGATATACCTATCTAGTTAGATATGTGGATGATCTATAGTTAGAAGGAGGAGCCTCCTACTATTACTGAGAATATGATCGATGAGGATATGTGTAAAACGAATAATGTGGTTAGATGTCAGGTTTTATGTCGCCCCTAATGCTAGGTAGGGCTGCATTCGGATCGGATCCTTTTTAAAAAAATAGGATCCGTGATCCGATCCGTTTAATTAATTCAGATCGGATTTGCATTTTCAAATACGTGATCCAAACGGATTCGGATCCAAAAAAATCGGATCGGATCTTGGTTTTTTGATCGGATCCGTAAAACCTGGAACTTGGAATGAGACATTTTTACATGAAAAACACAGTAATGTTTCCAAGTTTCTAACTTTTCAAAGCAATATATGAGAATGTTCAAACTTCAAGGAATAAATGGAGTTCTAATGCGAATTAAAACATTCACTACAAGTCCACAATAAAAAAATACAAGTCTGTGAAATTAACTAGCAAGAAAATCAAACATAACAAAAGCTTAAAACAAGTTTCATGACGTTTCAGTACTCATTCCTCATCTTGTGAGGCAACCACCTCCACGGATAAAGGATGAAATGTTAACAACCTGCCTCCTGTAAAATGACAAAGTCTATGTGCTTAGCTGATGAAGATGATCATCATCGAAACAGTCCCACAAAATGATTAAGCATATCACTAACCAGTCTATTATAAAATCAAACATTGATACATATAAATCACATATCAAGAAGACAAGAACTAGACCACCACTAATGAAAACATGATTCTAAGATCTACAAAAGTGTCTCTGACTATCAGCTTCTCTCAACACATATACACATAAAACATAGAGACTACTTCTATATCTACTTCTATAATTACATGGATAGATGTGTGGGGGTCAGATTTCGCTAAATGGATGAACAAACCATAAAAGTTAAAAACAAAATTCACTAAGAATGTAAAACAAATAACAAGACTCTGACTAGCTAGTTAATCAAGAACCACCTAGCACACGAAATAAACTTGAAAACATGAAGATCCAAAAAACATAAATCCATAGCATATGAATAAACTAAATTCATAGCATACGAATTAAACCAAGGTCAAAGCCTTGCTAAACTTACCTCTTGGAGATTGGAGATGGAAGAAGAACGAATCTGACGAGGGTTGTGTGACTTGGCGACGGGTATCTGATTGATTTGTGAGATTGATGATTTCAATTGATATGTGGGATTGACTATTTCGATTGATTTGTGTGCGGAGGAGGACTGGAGGATACTCGAGAGAAAGAGATGCGAGAGTCTATTTAAGACTTCAGGGTTGAAGCCTCTAAGTGTTGTCTTTTATACATTTCCTTAAACTAAGAATCCAACGTCTAAAATAGATGTGGTTTAATCCTACAGTTATTCGGATTTTTACATTATTTTTTTTTAAGATCCGATCTGTTACTTTGTTAAACGGATCGGATCCATCCAAAGTTGCTTTTTTCATAATCAGGATTCGATCTGATTCATTTTATTCAGATCGGATCGGATTGGATTGGATACTTGAATCCGAACCAAATATACAGCCCTAATGCTGGGTATTTCTCTAGCTAACAAGATTAATAATGAAGGCTACGTTCAATCCTTTTGTCAAATGAAGAAAAGAGAAACCGGCTTAAGGGAAGTCACAACAATGTTTAGGGTATTCTACCTATCGATCAATCCAATATTATCTCCAACGTACTTGACTGACATACAAACGTCTATTATTAACACATGAAAGTTCAAGGAAATTTCTATCTGAAGAAAATCGAAAAAAGACGAGTTAATGCTATCTGAAGAAAGCGCACTACACCTCATAATGGAATTTGATATATACTTCAAGCACTTCAAAATGTCCAGCTTTTACGAAACAGCAAAATCAAATCCAGACCATTCCTAGGAAAGTAGGAATAATATCATCTGTTATAAACATTTTCCTTATTAGAATACCGTAAACTTTGAACACAAGTGGAGTTGGATGCTACAGCGCCAAGCCAGAACGCTTCATCTTTGAGATGCTACCTCCCAATTGAATTGCCGACGATTGCTTCAGTTCGGGCAGATGCAGCTGTCTTTAAACCTCGAATTTCAAAGTTTAAAGCAGAGAGACCATAATAAGAGTCTCCTATTAACACACGGACAAACAAAACAGCAATCATCTCTATATAGAATACAGCAAGTATTAAACAAGGATTATTTGGGAAATAAGAAGGGGATCAATTATATGACCACAGGGCTCTGGCTTTTTGCCAGTTCCTATATTTGGGTAGTGATGAACAGCCATTCTCGTATAAAGGTTGAAATAACTAATGAAATTTGAGTAGTACCTAAAGCCAACCGTGTCTGGCTGATATGTTCTCCATGTTAGAACCAATCTATAATCTTCTTCACAAACAATAAATATATAACAGTAATTGAATTGAAATCAAAGAACAACAACAAAATTGAAATTAAATTCACTAACTTGATTAGATAGAGGTCTGCTATGCAGTGACCTAAGACAGAAATTCGTCTCCGCTCGTGCTGCAATTTCGGACGTCTATCTAGAGGATACAACTATCTTGTTCAAGTTCTTGCACAAGAACTTGACCCTGACGAATTTACTTTGTGCTTCTCAGAAATTTGTTTTGGGGTGGAAGAAGAAGTGCAGATGGTTTGATGGGATACAACGACCAAAAGGTCGTTCTTAAATAAAAGTCAAATTGGACAGACATAGCTGTTCGAACAGTTGTAACTGTTCCGAACAGTTATAACCTTTTATTCGAATTTAAAATTTAAATAATAATATTATTATTATTTCAAAATTTTAAAAACAAATTTTATTTCAATAGAGCCCAAGAGCCCCAAGGCCCATCTTTGACTTTTAAATAATAATATATATATTTATATATATATATATATATATATATTCTATTGAAAAACCCAATAGAAAAGCCCACCAAGCCCACACAAGGCATTTAATCCATTTAATACCTCGCATAGGTATTTCCTTATAAATGTCTATTGCATTTAATATTTCTTCAATGTGGGACAAGTTTCAATAATACCCCACATTTTTTATTCAAACTCTAACAATACCCCACATTTGAATAGAAAATAAGAATATTTAGGAACTTATTTCTATTTCGGAGAAACTAGATATGAGATGCATCGGAAAAGGTGTCTTTTGGACTTGAACCTTTCGTAGGGAGTACTTATCGGATTCACTTTGTGAAATAGTGAACTAAAGTCTTGAACTATTCACGTTGTATAGTAAATCGAGACAATAAATATCCCACATAACATATCTATACACATTTCAAATTCTTACGGTTGTGTTCATTTCGGTCTTGAACAACTCCTTCTTCATGAGAATTTTAGAGAACTTAGCCATCTCGATTCTCAAAGATGCGACCCCACATCAATCTCACATAGGTAATACCAATCATGAATAGTCTGCACTATCCCACCTTTAAAGGCTATTAGCATTATTAAGAATATAATAATATTCATCCCTTTTACGTCAACAGATTACACACAATTATTTATCATAGGAATGAGCATATGTGTGTGTTATGTTCCTTGAGTCTTCCCCAACTAGTTTGCCTATTGAACCTAGACCATGGGATCTCCAATGTTGCTAGGTTAGGTTTCCGTCAAGTATTGACTCATTGTATTGGCTTTAAGCCCATTCCCCTCGATGTAAATACTACTTGCTCTCTATTAAGGCCTTTTGTCAAAGGATCCGCAATATTTTCCTTTGATTTTACATAGTCAATGGATATGATTCCATTTTTGAGCAAGCTTCGTATTGTTTTGTGACGTCGTCTTATATGCCTTGATTTGCCATTGTACATTTGATTTTTTGCTTTTGTAAGAGCAGCCATACTATCACAATGTATGCAAATGGCTGTTACGGGCTTTGGCCACAATGGAATACCCTCTAGGAAGTTTTTGAGCCATTCCGCCTCTTCAGCGGCTTTATCCAAAGCTACAAACTCTGCTTCCATAGTCGATCGTGTATTCACTGTTTGTTTTGATGATTTCCAAGATACGGCGGCTCCACCAAGTGTAAATATATAACCACTTGTGGACTTACTTTCCGAATGATTTGAAATCCAATTAGCATCACAATATCCTTCTAAAACGGAAGGATATTTAGTATAATGCAATCCATAATCCATTGTGAATTTTAGATATAATGCAATCCATAACCCAAGGTCCATTTTTGACTTTTAAATAAATGACTACTTGAATCCGGGTTTTGAGCATAAAGAAAAGAGGGCCTAATCCTTGGGAATAATTTCAATGAATGCTGCTTCATTGAACGAACATTGTAAGAACATTTCTAACTGACACCCCCTTTTTTGTCTTTTTAACAAGGCCGCCGGTTTATTTATTGAAAAGAAAAGCGGAGGCCCGCCATCTGCTAGCATTGTGGTTTGGAATCTATTATTTTTCAATGGCCCCACCCTTTCTTTGAACCTTATCATACGGCTTTGTAACTTCACTTCTTTTTGTAGTCGTTCCGCTCTGTCGATCGATAGTAGTATAAGAGATCTGTAACTCCCCGAAATTTATTAAAGAATGGTTCCTGCTTCCTACCCATAGTTAGCATGTATCTCCCCGGTCATACTTGAGTATCACACCGTAGACCCCCACCCCAACTCTATCTTCCTTATCAGTGAACCGGAAATAGTGCATAGGTACTCTTCAATGCAGCGGGGACGAGACGACGTGACATACTACGATCGCGTATAGAAGTGCTGCCCTTCGGTTCAGCAATATGGAACCTATCAACAGCTCCCGTTCCTTTATGAGGTCCTATCGGGATAGGTAGGCCCAATCCTTTCCCCCCCTCCCTCCATAAGACCCTATTTCTCTTTCCCGAGAAGAGAAGAAAATAAATATATATATATATATATTTATTTATTTTTTATTGAAAAACCTAATAGAAAAGTCCACCAAGCTCACACAAGGCATTTAATCCATTTAATACCTCACATAGGTATTTCCTTATAAATGTCTATTGCATTTAATATTTCTTCAATGTGGGACAAGTTCCAATATTCAAATCCAGAAGCTAGAAATGGAAAAACATATATATCTTGCCGACAACATAAACATTACTCGGGACTAATCTAGAATATATATCCATTTTCTTTTGCTTTCAAAACCATACGGCCACCCACTCAATCGTTTAGAACCAATGCACTACTATATTCTTCTCTGATCTCACTCTCCATGGGAGCTTTACAATAATATAATCGCATGTATATAGCTATTACAGAAACCACTAATCAATTTATCAAGCAACAAATCCAGCAAAAGATATATCATACTTAATAAAGCACAGAAGAAAGTAAGCTTGAACTGCAAGGAACGTACATTTGGGTATCTGATAAAAACCAGAAGCTGCTTATTAAAAATTGAACTTTTCTTGTTTACCAGTTTCAACTATATATCCACTGCAGAAGGATACAGATTAAATTCAAATCATTTCATCAAAGACATGTCATTGAGGGACTCGTATAGATAATCAAACTATCAAGCAGTTCAAAATCGAGCCAGTTATTCATGCCAAAAACTCGTATAGACAGCTTAAACAGAATACATAGTTACAATCATTTGTAAAAGTCTGTTGTTCAATGCTAATTTCAAAACAGAGTACACTACAAAGCAATGAAGCATAGAGAATTTTGGATGCGATAGCTGGTTGAAAAGTACGAGTAACTTATTTACTGCCAACACTATAAGTGGGTGAATAAGCTACAGATACTCTTCATACAACAGTTAACACCAACGAAGTCCGAAACAAAATCCAAAACTAAATACAAATTGAATAAAAACTAACTCTGGCTTTATTATCTGACAGCAGCAAATCCAGATATACACACACCACGATTAGCACCAGAATTCAATACAACCGTTTCACTTTCTTGTTGAATATTCCAGGTCCATAAGTAGAAATGAAAGTCTGAACGAGGAGGGGGAACAAAAGATGGAACAGAGCAAAATGGGTGAAGTGAATTGTATTCATTCAGGATTGTCTTACATATACAATCAGTAACTATGTCAGATCCTAGAATCATGTATTGTTAATTACTATCTAGGAAACAGGAAAGTAATACATATAGAAGATCTTCCTAAGAACAATATAACAGAATACTTTCCTAGTACTCCCTCTCAAGTTAGAGAGTGGATATGTTGCACATCCAACGTGCAAATCATATGAACAAAATTCTTTCCCCAAGGCTTTGGTAAAGACGTCAGCTGATCTGATGAACTCTAAAATCTGGTAGCAACACATCCATCTTGGATTTTGTCTCTAATAAAATGGCAATCCATTTCAATATGTACGCTCAGGTAAAACAGGATTTGTTGCGATATGCAATGTTGCTCTATTGTCACAAGATAGCGAGGCAGGTGCCTGATGTATAATGCCCAAATCCTCGAGAAGATATCGTAGCCAAGTCAATTCACTTCCAACCATGGCACGATATTCGTCCTCAGCTGATGAAAAAGATACAGTCTTTTGGTGTTTGGACCTCCAAGAGATAAGTGAAGCTCCAAGGAATAAGCAATAATCAGTAGTAGACTGTCTTGTAAGTGGACAACCTATCCTATCTGAATCACAAAAAGCTCTCAATCTTAAATCAGTACTTGACCATGTACTGTCTTCAGATGCTGCACAACTCTAAGTGTTGCCTCCATGTAAGCCTTTCTTGGCTGATGCATAAAACGACTTAACACATGGACTGCATATGTGATATCTGGTCTCGACACAATTAAATATATTAACCTACCAACCTGCCTCCTGTACCGACCTTAATCTTTAAGTAAATCACTTTTATCGCACAATTTCAATCCTCATTCCATGTGTATCAATACGAAGTCTATTTCTTAACTAAGAAACGAATTTCATTATTTGACTCACTTCTCCATGATATTTTCTCATCTTAACCGTTCAGATTTTAGGTATATATGTGTAGATTATATCTACAAATTTTCAGCTAAATTGATAATCGTTAAGGCGTTCAAATCAATGAAACTGTCTGAACTGTTCATTCATGAACCCTTGCTGTAAATTACAACTTTGAACGTCTTAACGATTATCAATTTGGCTGAAAATTTGTAGAGATGATTTACACATATATACCTAAAATCTGAATGGTTAAGATAAGAAAATATGATCAAGAAATTAATAAAATAATAAAATTCATCCCTTTCTTAGCTAAGGAACGGACCTCCACTCTTGATCAAGCCTCCACGAAAAGAACTAGACGCAATCGAGAACCTGGTTCCAATGTTGTTTCTTTTCACTGTATAGAATGTAGGCGAAAGTACATGAACATGCTATGAGAGCCCAATATACACTGGGAAATTGGCATAGCCTTGTTCTATTTATGTTCAATTTGGTTGCTCAAACAATAGTGGTGATGCTCCGACTGTTTAGTTTCCTCCAATATTTAATAATTACTAATCTAAATCATAAAACAACTGTTCTTCAAACTCTCGTTTCAAGCATTTGAAACTAAACTTGCCGTCATTCTTCATCTCTTTTAATTCACAGAACTCATCGTTCATTTACAAAGTATGAAAACCAGTTGAAACAGCACAACAATATTCATTACGTACGTTGTTTTTTGGTGAATAAAACTCATAAAATGATATCTATCATAAAAAATAATAATTAAGTAAAAACAAAACTCAAAGCAACACTTCCTTATGTACTGTATATACCGTTCACGCCCCATTGGAATGAAACCCAATGATAAAGTATATACGGTTCACATCATATACTTGGTAGGTTACGTATTCAGAGGTCGGGCCTCATAAATAGATTCCCAACCTTGAGTAACATACGATATAACATACTTTTGTAAATCAAATAAAGGAAACAAAATAAGTTACTGATATATACATGTATATTTATCAACTTTAATACCTAAGAAAGAATCCTCTGATTTCTTACTGTACAGAATCCTCTAGCAAGGCAAATATATACATAATAAGCATGAGAGCAAAAAACAACACACAAACCAAGAGCATTCTCAAGATGATAGAGTCTGTACCATACTATACAGGTGGATTTTCAACAATTGATCCATAAGGCATATGTTTGGAGGGGAATAATGACTGTAATGGGGAAAACTTTACTTGATCCGCAAGATTCCTGGTCGTCTCATTTACAGTCTCGAGCATACGTTACCTGTAACAATACAACAGATAAAATCAGAACTAGAATTATATACATCTTGTCAAAATCTATGAAACCCATCCTCAGCTCAAGATGAAAGAAAAAAAATATCTGCAGACTCCCAACCTCTACCATCTATCAAATTTAAACTTGAGATTTCAAAGTGACACAAGGCATGACCTCTGACTAGACAAGTGCAATCGGTTAAACCATAATGGTTTCTCATCAAAATATCTTTACCTCCATCCATCAGTTATAACCTTGTTTAGCTCTGAGCACACTCAAACGGGTGCAAGCTTCCTTCAGTAAACTCATGCATTCGAAAATGCTCCAAAATTTCAGAACGGCTGTACCTAGCAAAAGTTCTCAGTCATTGGATGAATTGATATACATGGTCTAGATAACATTATACTACTTGAAACATCACCATTTGGACAATCATGATTTTTTTTTCGGCAACTGCAGTCATCTTAATCTCAGGGTTTGAAGCATAGACCTCATACTTAATCATATTAGGTTTGAAGTTTCAGGCTAAGAAAACAATGGTTATCAAAAACATGAATATGTGTGAAGCTATGATGCATGAGAACTTGCATAGTTTTGCAAATGCATAGTCATCTCTATCTCAGAGGTTGAAGCACAGGCCACGTACATGTTCAGACCAAATTTGAAGTTTCAGAAACAAGCCATTGTCAAAAACATGGATATGCGTTTATTGAGCTCAGCATGCATAAGAACTTTTAGTGCTGAATAGCTACAGTTCCATGTGGAACATACTAGAAAAGGCTCAGGAGAGGGAGAGAACTGAGGTGGGAATAATGGAATATACAGTTGGAAATGCACAATGTATTTATAGGTTGTATTGTATAACTCAACCAAACAAAACAATCTCCAAGTTACGATCTGTACGACTGACCTAGAGACATAGCATGAAACTGATGAAAGGTTGCTAGAAATAGTAAGCATGCGGACATACTTGCCAAATGAAATTCAAAACAAAAAATGAAATAGAACCATATGGAAGCATGGACCTCTTCTTTTATTACATACAAATTGAATTAATAAAACCATTTTATCTGTAAAGCAAATGGGGCAAAAGTTCAGAATCTGATAAGCCTTACAGGATGGTTTCGTGATTATGGCTCAATCTGCGCTGATTTGCTGCCAAAACATTAGAAATGTTGGCAGTTTCTGGTCCAGCAGCTCCACCAGCTACAATAGATGGGACTGAAGCACTTGGGGTCCATAACTACAACAATAAACCAGACAAAATTCAGATGTTTCCCTACATCACTCAACCCTAGTCAAGAAAAAAAATCAAAAGACTGAGTTCATAATACACACCTTTATTGTATTGTCAATCCCACTAGTTGCCACAACACCATCAGAGGGATGGCACTGTACACAGTTCACAACTGCAGAGGACAAAGGAAGGGGTGTTATAAAAACAGCTACTGGAGGTTGCTACCCTAATTATTTTGTGCTCCAGGGGAAAGAGTTACCAGCTTCATCTCCCTGAAGCATTTTTATCAGTCTGCCGGTTCGTTTCTCCCAGATAAACCATCTGCCATCATCACTACCACTAGCGATGTATTCACCTGCAAAATCAATACATAAAACAGCATTTATGATTATAACAAGTTTCCCAAAAGTCAAACCTTTTGTTTTGCTATATTAGTTATAACATAACCAAATAATCATGATCACCAATCTTGGCAATGATGCATTCATGTGTGTGTATGCTCTTTCACCTCTCATGAAAAATCAATCTTTGAAGCACATAGATGGAATCACAAGAAATTCCAACCAAAAATAGCAGACAAGCACATGCAATAGTAGATAATAGAGATATGCGGGTCATTTACCAAAAATACAAATTTTTACATTGAACAGTAACATTCAACCCTAATGGACTGAGGACTCGGAATATTGCATGACAATACTTATCCCTTAACGTACTAACGATCAACACTAAATAGCATACCTCTCTGGCCAAGAAAGCTGGCTTGTTTTATGTCAGTACCAACGTTACAATGACCAACATATCTCTGTTTCATATCAATAACCGCCTTGGTCTGCAACATATAATGAATAGAAAAGAGATGTGAATTGCATTCATTTAAAAAAACTTTTTCATTAGCATAAAGAAAGGAAACAATAGGATTTAACTTTAAGGCCATCCTGCATGAAGCAAGGCAATTTGACCAACAATATAAAAGAACTGGTACGAAAATAAAATGAGTTTCCCTAATGCTAAGGGTTATTCAGAGTAGAGAAAGAACGGCAGAATGAACCCAACTCATGTCAACAACAATACCACCACCAACAACAACACAATGTGCTAGGCAGAACTAAAGTCAACATTCTTTTTATCATCACGAGCTAAACATGCCATAATTCCTAGTTCAAAATTTAAACAAGTTAGGTGGCATTTCTTTAAGACTATATTCTGTGGCACAGCTCCAGCCTTGAAAAACATATTTAAGTGTAAACAGATATAACTTCACACAGCTCTATATAAATAAGGACTATGCAAAAATGACTCAACAACATAGGTATGACATCTATGCTAAAAAGCCAGGTAAAAAAAACGCCTCAACAAAACCATACATACACCAATCTGGAAATGGGTTACACCATAGGTATGGAAAGGACCTGATATTGGAGTCTTTCATTTTGAGATGATGACAGTGATCCACCATTTTCCCCTTCAACTTCTCTAGAAGAATCACTTCTTCGATGAATTCTTAGATTTACGCTTCCATGCAGAATGTTGGGCTCGATATCTTGCTCTTCATCACCTGAGATTGACGTTTCAAAGTCCAACTCCAATGCCTCGTCATAATCAGAATCCTCTCTTTCAGATCTGGGTCCATCTTGTGAAGCTTCACTATTACCATCAGTTTGGTAAAGTATGTCACTAAGTGATAGTACTCTTCTACCATGAGGTTCAGATCTGGGTGCTCCATCATTTGCTTTACCATTTTTTTCAGACTCAGCTAATCACAGAACTTTACAGTTAGAATCACAGTTCAAGAATAAAAATAAAGATGCAAGAACTAATGTCATTAAAGTTCTTGTTCAATTCATTTAATGGACTATTTGCAGTAGTCTTAAACATTTGAATGATTAGCAGTGACACACCGTAACCTATTTATATCCCTACTGTTTTTAGAGGCTTCCCCTGCTTGTGTTGAACCAAATGGTAGAAAATTTGCAACTATTTCACATTTTTAACTTGATGACATACTGAGTTGAATCAAACCGTACAATATTGCAGCTTTTCCTCCTTGTTTTTGACGATTAAACTAAAACAGCACTTAATATTGGGCATGGAACCTGGGAGTTCAAACTCTTCAAGTTAGAAACCAACTACAGAAAGGAGAAAACCTATGTATAAAGGGAAAAGGAAAAATGCTTATATTAAAACCAAAACTTAGTGACATAGTATGGAGTATGGACCACCCAACCAGGCTGGAGAGAAGGGTGAAGAAAACAAAGATCAATAATTAGGTCGATTCAAATTTTCCCACCCTATTAGAAATAAGGTCATTAAACCATGACTAAGTCCTAAAACAGGGCAAGAAAGACGGATTCCACTCCTTACAATAACTTCAATTTAACATATAGAGGCCACACCCTTACCATACTGGATGCTGTAAAAAAAATCAATAATCCTACAGCAAAGTATCAAGAATGCACTCAAAAATATGCAATTTACTTTACTGGGGCTCAAAAAATACACAACACAGTCAAAGTCACAAACCTGCAGCCAGCTCTTTTTTTACACTCTCCAATTGTGCTGCTACCTCAGGATTGGATGGTGCTAAATATTGGGCTGCCATAGCAAATTCCAGCGCTTCTTTATGTTTGGCCAACTGCAAGAAATTAGCTTCATTAAACAAATGCTTTGCCATAAACAAAGACAGGTCAAAAGTGTCTAAGTCCATACTCATCGAACTTTTCTCACTTCATTCATAATCTAAAACATGTTGCTTAGCTATATATACAAAACATATAATCAAAACGTAGTTTGTCATGCCACTAACTTTTATATCTGCTATATTTTCCTTTGAACAATAATCTCAGAAACCAAGATGCGTAAATATAATGAACACACTTTCGTATTTTTTGTAACAGATAAACCCAATTATGTAAGAAACTTTTCGCAGCAAAATAATTGATATTTAGCTTTAAAAAACCCTTGCTTTTGCTACAGGTCTGTCAGCAAGAGGAATAGGACCAATAATGTTTTACAATGCTCAACTAGTTCAAATTAGAAATAGGATAACTCGATCAAATAATTGTGTATCTGAATTTCAGTACCATATCCCTAAATTATCAAGTCAGCCTTAAAACTAGATGGTTATAGACATAAGTTACATGTTTCCTTTCCTTACATTTACAGTAAACTTTCCCCTTCCACGGTTCATTGCATATGTTATAAGAAGTGGAAAAACAAAAGTCAAAAGAAATTTTATATCTGCAATTATTTATAGGTAGCAACATTGAAGTAGCTTATGAAATGAAAAATTACTTTGTCAATCTTATCTTTATATATAAATACAATCTAAAATGAATTTTTACCCAACCGACGAAACAAATAAAAATCAGACCATCATACACTCAACTGCAGTACAATATTACCTGTGATAAAGCTTCAGACATATAGTAATGAGCCCTGAAAGAGGAGCTATCAATTTTTCGGGCATTATAGCAATCCCTTATAGCCATATGAGCATCGTTTTTCCACTTACGCTGGGAAGGGAAAGATCAGAAAGAAGTAAGCACCAGAGAATCTCAAAATAAGGTACCAGCATTCAACCATGTAATTTTTCTTGAGATCAACGAACCTTCAGCAATAATGCGGCACGAGTACAGAGACAATCATGCCTTAGAATGGGTCCAATATCGCGACCATATCCATCCAGCACCTCATTGCATGCCTCAATACCATGATAAAAATCCCCCTCCTCCAAGGACTTCTGAGCAATTTGAGTTAGTTTACTGCACTTTTCATGCTGCAGAAAAATGTATTAGATACTGGCCTTGGCAATTTGCAGAAACATAAACTCATAAAAGTGACAACTGACAAGAATGCCCAAAATCCATCAGATAAGATGCACACCATAGCAGTGGCCTTGCGTCTTTTAGGAAGACGACTTGTGAAGACTCTGGATGCTGGTTGCTGCAGTTCTAGCCCATTCAGTGTAGGTGTGAAGCTCATTATCTTTGAAGCATCTCCTAAAGTATACTGGACAGCACTTCCACCAGCTGCAAGTTGCAAAAATCGATTATACTATTAAGCTGGGTTTTTCATATTGTACCACTTTTAAATTGTTCCAGGCTGTGTTAACGTACCATTATTTACGTTCATCAAATATACATGCTCCCCACTATAACTAAGTAAAACCTCTTCTCCATCTGGGCTAAATGCAACATGAGTTAAGTGCAAGCTTGTACGTCCCTGATGAATAAAATAAAAACAGCATTAAAATGTATGTTTGGCAAGCAATTCATTATAATTTCAATGTAGCACAGAGAATCCAAAATTTTCAATGAAAATTACTACTGTCCTAGAAGAAACAGGATGCAAATAACCAGGATGTACCAAAGAGCTACATTTCAAAGACAATAAGTTCTTCTAATTCTGACACAAGGATCATGATCAAATATCAGCACATTAATTAAGAAATGTAAACTTACCCGATCAGAGAGATGCATTGGACAGAAATAATTAACACAAGGAGGTGGAGACGTCCTTTTCCGGCAGGATGTCAGAGGAGGCAGCATCCTTCTATCATATAAACGCGCAAATGCATCACTGCAAAACTTCAGAGAAGACAAATCAGACGAAATAGACAAAGTAGATGAAATACTTAATCTCATTGTTAAGAATCAACGGCAATTACCTCCCACCAACTATTAACAAATGAGGCCTAGTGGAACTGATATCACAAGATTTTAGGGCAAACGTTTGTTTCGGAGGATCAGCCAGTGACTTCTTTGCTCCAGACCGCAAGTCAAGCTGCAATAAAGAACAATATTTCAAATAATGATTTTAAATGATTTTAGGAAAGGCACTGAAAGAAAAGCACCTAGATCCTGGCTTCCAGATATAAGTTTACTGAAAACAAAAATGCCAAAAAGAGCTTCAACACCAGAGAGGATCTATAGAATATATAATGGAGATGAAATTTTACATTTAGGCATTAATTCTGGTGCCTGGTGCAGATGATATTTCATCTGCTGGAAAATACCGAACCAGTTTTCAATGTCAATAATATCTACATAGATAGGACCTATTTGGTAGTAAATGATTGAACTACCATGAATCTTTACGGGAGGAACTTAGGAAGCAACAAGTGTATATCTTACCAAAGGTCTAACTAATAAAAACAACAAAAAAGCAACTGGCCTTTTCATCTTATACAAAATGAATTTTAAAAAGCTATAAATAAAAGAAGCACTTACTAAAACATTGTGGCATTCTTGATGAGCAAATCCAGCAGGAGGGCAAGAAGTGCCCTCTCGAAAGTCATGCTGTCTCAAAGTTCCATCTTCACTTGCACTCCATACCACATTGGGATTTCCAACTTCAACCTGAAACAAAGAAATGTAGTATGGGAACCCAGCAAGTACAAGATATGCATGAAATGATGAAAATCCCTTCACTGAATAAGTACAAAAATGAATTGAATGTACTTTTCTCTATATCAAAAATCTTACAGCTAACTTTTTGACTCTTCTTGAGTGACATTGATACAGAGCAGATGGAGGAACAGCATTATCTTCAGCTCCTCTCCCACTTAACTGTGACAAATTAAATAACCGAACCTGCAAAAACATTAGGGTATATAAATGCTAGTTAACTAGCAAATAGAATTAACAATTAACTGAGAAAATGTTAAAACATTACTTCTGCATCTCCAGCACCAGAGACGACAAGCTCATCGGAAGTTTCAGGGATAAATTTTGTACAAAATATGTTTGCACAGTGCCCAGTCTCAATAGAATGCAAAAGCTTCCGACCAGAATAGCTCCAGATATTTATCTGCACAAAATGGAGGTATTGATGATTTTTTGCAAGTCGCAATGCATATATAACCTTAAACCTCAAAAATTCATGTTCTTTTGGTTTTGGACTTTAAGAACCGTTACCGAGTTCATAATCGTAATGACTACAAGTTGATCAAAAAGAATTTACCTTATGTTTAAGCTCCTTATATCTCATACATACCTCTAAATCCGTGCAGACAGTGACATAAAGCACGTGTAAAAAGAATATGAAAATAATTCTTACAGAAAAGTTTTTCAGTACAAAGCTTACTGGATGAAAGTAAACTTTTGATGGCGAACTATTTACTAAACACATCATACGTGAAGATTTCATTTTATAATCTTACTCTTAGTATCCATAATACTAATGTTTCTTTCACCTTGTTATCAATCTATCATGTGGGATATTGAGAAGTTACAATAGTAAGACTAGCATACCCGTGTATCGTCTGATCCAGATATCAAAAGTGAACCTTTAGAATTCCAAGCAATTGAATTAACACAACCCTGATGCCCCTGTAGACCAAAAAGAGATTGGTATAGATGAATACTTAATAAGGGTGACAATGCAACACCAGAGTCTAATAAAATGACAATTTCAGAAATTCCAGATAAAATGAAATCTTTCGATAATAAACAAAACAAGAAAAAGACAGAAATCCGAAAGGGGAATGAAGAATTGTAGTGTCAGTAACCATTGGAAATAAGGTAGGAACAAGTTCATGACATGACTCCAGAGACATTGTAAGATTGGCCACCATTTCAGATTTTCTAACAGTGTCCTTCACACCAAAAGCTTATCCGAAATGTCATATGTACATGCCAGAATGAGGCTTCATCTATAAGGTATGGTGCCCTACTATGAAGTTGATAAAGTATCTCAGGGAACATGAAAAAATGATGACCACCAGTATAATATCTAATCCCCTGAATCATAAAAAGTCACAAAAGATGACTTCGACCCCATGTAGAGTAGTTTGATCTTTAATTGTCACCACCAAGAGAAGTTCACCCAGCTGCCCTCACAACCGTTACACAATACTCAACTCATCCAGAGATAATCTTCAACTCGAGTACAAAAGTGGTGGTTCTTCCCAGATTAGTTTTTTATCACTTTTAAATGAAAAATGAGAAACAATAAACAGAAAAATCTACATTTTCTTAAGTGATATGCAAGTAGGGATATCCACCAAAAACTAGTTTAAACCATGCTCACTTTAACTGCCAACACACAACTATTCAACCGAAGAACCGACAGCTCAATAGTTCCTAGTGTCTGAACTAATAGGCTTGAGTTAATACAGATGACAACCTTAGGAAGACAATAACATCTACACTTAAGTAGTCCAATCCTCATCTAAACTTGCCGCAAAATCTTACACAATCTATGGCAGCCTTAATAGATCATCACATTCTCTACTTCACGGTGAAATCTATAGCCATGGAATTATCGACAAATAAAGAAAACTACTTTAAGAAATAAAAAAACGTATAATCACAATCACAATGACGAAGCAGTGAAGAAAACCTCCAATTCCGTCTCCTGCGAAAGCCGCCGTACCAGAGACGAGTGCATCTGCAAGCTGTGATTAACAACCTACACACAAAACAAAGCTCCACGGATCAAATCAAAAGCTTTCAAAACCCAAACCCTAGCTATACGAATCGCGAGGTGAAGAAATCAACTTACTTGACGGACGTCGAGGTAGCGGCTCTCAATCAGGTCGTGGATGTTGCCGTCGTGAAAAGGCACGGCCTCCATTGACGAACGGAAGTCTCCAAAAACCTGAACGACGGCGACGGTGGTGTAGTTTTTTCCGATTGTTTTGTTTTTTTGTTAGCTGAGAAATGATGATCGAGTAATAGAGAGGGTATGCGTATTTCCGGTGAGGCCCCCCTTGTGCTTTATAGTGACTACGGCTCCGTTGTGGGGCCCATCTCACACGTCACTTTTTTATTTTAACCGCCAAAAAGTTCTAGCGTCTTGTTTGAGAACTTATAGAATTCCAATGACAAAAAAATTCAATTGTTCATTTCAATTAATTTTATCAAAATGATATATTTAACTCTTATCTAACTTATCTCACCCCCTCACCTCAGTCTCTCATTCCAAATCTATTTTCTCTCTCTCTCTTCCGCCCAGACCTTCACCTCCGCCTAGTCCTTCCTCCACTCCCTCTCTTCCGTCCACGCTCGCCACTCTCCCTCACCTTCCCCAAGCTCTTCGCCTTCCCACATCGTCATCTCTGGTTACCTCTTCATCTCTCCAGATCGATCTGGTTCACCTGGCTCACCACGCCTTCATTCTGATTCACCATGGCTTCATCCGGCGAGATCAGAATCACTGATCGAATTGGTTGTCCAAAAAAGCAAATCCAGAAGAATCGGGAGGTCGTAATCGGTGGTAGAGTTTCGACCTCCAAGTCAAGCCTTCCAAAGGCGTAACCGACGAGAAGAAAATCGGCGGACTCGATCTCAGACTAGACGAAGGAGATCGGGAGGTCGTCAGTGTTGTCACGGTTGAGGAGGTTTCTTTGGAGTATAGTGAGGTTAGTAAACTTGGATTTGATGAAACACTGGGTTAGTATACTTGGTTTTGGAGTATACTAGAGTTAGTAAACTTAGATTTGATGAAAATACTGGGGTTAGTATACTTGTTTTTTAAGTATTCTGGAGTTAGTAAACTTTGTTTTGATGTATATTGGGGTTAGTATTGGTTTTGATTTATATTAAGGTTAGTAGACTTAGTTTTGGAGTATATTGAGGTTAGTAAACTTGGTTTTAAAGTATACTCGGGTTAGTAGATTTAGAATTGGAGTATACTGGGGTTAGTACACTTGGATTTGATGTAGATATATCTCTTGATGACTGGAGTCCGGCGACCGGAGATGTTCTGGTAAAATATTTCCTCACTCCTTTTTTTCTCTAAGTGTTTATAAGAAACAATGGTAAAATTGTCTATAAAAATATTTTATTATAAATTTAATAAAGATTTATGTATTTGGACGTTAGTAAATACATTTTGTATTGGAATGAACGTTTGACTTTTTAATTCATTGGTTTAGAGTTTGATTTTTCTTATTTTGTGTAAATAGTAATTCTCCCATTTTAAATTGACGAACTTATTGAGTGAAAATTGATCATTCATTTATAATTGAACATTCAACATACTGATAATTCATTTATAATTTATTTGTTTTCAGCTTAGATTGATTAACCCAAGAATTGTCTATAAACCTCAACGTCATCTTCATCATCACAATTGAAAATTGACATCAAAGAGAAATAACAATAGACCAACCAAGATGCGCACTACTTCGATTTCTTCTCAGAGCTTGAAAACCAAAAGATTAAAGATTCTTACTATAAGATTTTTGAAGTGGCTTATGGCAATGGATCGTGTTTTTCTTCACCATGTTCGTAGATATATGGTTGTTGGATTTATGTATTATAAGAATTAAGGGTAAAAATGGAAGATACTAAATTGTTTGATCTATTTAGAAGTTGTTAGATACATTTAGAAACATTCATAGAAAATTGTGGTTTTTACGTAAAAATAGAAAAATAATTGAGAAAGATTTACTTTAGTGGATTCGGTCCAGAACACCGGATTTAGGACGGCCCAGTGTTGGAAATAAGGTATGAGGTATGAAGCCCTGGATCCAATTCAAGGTTGAACGTCTAGCTCAGTGTTTTTTTTTTGAATAATGTCTCAATGGATCTTTCAATTTGAACACATACAAAAGTAAATCAAAATTTTGAGAAAAATATTCGTGACACTGTGTACTTTACCTCTAAAATCAGTTATGTTCCTCAGTTTTCAATTTAAACTGATATACCCTTATACTTTTAAATTCTCGACTATATTGTCATTACCGTCAGTTGACCATAAAAAAACTATTAAGTTACTTAAAATGCCCCTATTAACAATTATTTTTATTTTTTCCTCTCTTTCCTATTTTTTTCCTATTTCTCAAAAAATATATTAGATAATAAAAATAAAAGTAGAAAGTAAAGAATAAAATTTATTTTTAATAGGAAAAATAAAAATGATTTTCAATAGAAGAACTAAAATTGATTTTAATAGAAAAAAGAAAAATTGTATTTCAATAGAAAAAATAAAATTGATTTTTAATAGTAGAAGAAAATTGATTTAAGATGAAACATTTAAATTGATTTTAATAGATAAATAAAATTGGTTTTTAATAGAAAAAATAAAAAAATATTTTTAATAGTAGCTAGAAGAAAATTTGATATTAGAGAAATAGAAAATATAAGAAAAAACATAAAAAATAACTGTTTATAGGGGCATTTTAGTCTTTTAAGTAATTTAACGGTCTTTTTTATGGTAAAGGCAATTTAGTCGTGAATTTAAAAGTATATGGATATATTAAACTGAATGACATAACTGATTTTAAAGATAAACTACAGGGTGTCACAAGTATTTTATTTTTAAAATAATTTAAAATAGAAGCTCATCTGTTAAGTATTCCTAGTTGAGAGGTATACTATGAAATTTCGGGGGGTTTCGGAGAACCCTCTAACCCGAGTTCGATTTACAATAGTTCAAGTATGCGCAAGGGATTAGTGTTATGCCTAAGAAGCCTTTGGGTTACCTTAATACAATCAGATAAAAATAAAATAAAAAATTGATAACCAGTAGCTGTGAAGATCATAGAGTAGACCAAGCTGCCGATTATTGGTTGTTTTACATGTCTTGCTTTCAGACGTGCAAAATAAACCAAATATTTTCGTCAAAAACTTTATGGTATTTCAGAATTATGAATGATGACTCAGAATAATCATATGGTTTAAGAATCGAAATGGAAATCAAAAGTCTCATCAAAGGTTTCCAAAATTACCAAGACAAGAACGTTTTACTCCTGTCCATGATGTAACATCGCACTTACCTACATAGCCTGTGATCTAAAATTCGTCACAATGAATTACATCTAATCGTACAAGTTATTTAATATTCCTTCTCACAGTCCTTAAGCTAATAATGCAAGTATGAAATTCAGTGATCCCCGACACATCCATCCATAATGAAAGAAACCTTGCAACAAACACAAACACAAACACAAATCACACAACACATCACTGTCTCATATCACCAAATGCGTGCATGCGACGTAAGTACATAAACATCAAGACAACACTAACACTAACACCAACACCAACCCAACCGGAATACATCACCCTTCCCCTCTCTTTTATTACAACAAGAACATTAATATCCAACCCCATTATCCTCATATCACAGTCTATTCACCATCACATTTACAGTGAAAATACAATACGATATGGGGGTTCGCTTAGTCTCCGTCACATGGCTGGCTCGATGCGAGAAATGGTGGGATTAGGGCCCTCTCCGCCGGGCTCCCAATCGGCCCCATTATGCATGATGAAGTGGAGAAGGCGCGCTCTTGCTCGTGCAAACTTGGACATCAGAAGAAGGGAGAGCTCCACAGATGATTAACATGGACAAGTAAACAAAAGGGGAAGAGAAAGTGAGTTGGGACCCAAATACAACCAAGAGCGTGCAGCTCTTTCTCTTCTCTTTAGGGGCCCTCCAGAATAAAACTACCGGGCCCTTCAACTCACTCCATGCCCAGGTACGCTTGTCACTTTCTCTTAAACCTAAAACCATGATTCACCGCCCTTTATTGGGACATTATGGAAAGCACCACTCCCTTCTTGCTCATGATATCCAACCCCAAAGCTCCGCTGATTTCCAATCCTACCCAATCATTGAAGAAAATACTTAAAGAGGGGTTTAATTTCAAGCAACAATTTTCACCACCGCCCTGACTGGAACGCACCTCATGCCCTACCATCTCAACAAGAGATGCATATACACCTCCAACCAGGCAACTTATTCACCACAATCACATTAACTGTTTCTAAACAACAAGAGATAGTGTCAAACTGCTGCTACTATAAATACTACTGGATAGATAGATTGGGACTCAGAGAGACTCGAGTCCAAAAGCTTTGGCCTTAAACTTCAGCGATTTTAGGTAAAGGATGGCTTCATCGAGCACCACCACTGCATCTTTTCCCTTGACACCGGGAATTATGTTCTGCAGAATGCTCACTGTCTCACGTATCTTGTCCTTTTTCATCTTGTTGATGGACAAGGAATCCAATTCTCTAGACCCGGTACTTCTGTTGCAGCCACAACTGGATTCTGCATCATCCTCTAACTCAGCTGATCTTTTGGGTTTCTTGGAAGTCGCAGTGTCCATTATGGATGGCACATCATAATAACCTCCATCAAACAGCTTCCGCTTTTTAGTTATTCCACAAGAACTAGCAACTTCTTCATCCCTTGCTTCAAACAAGTTCTGCTTATCATGAAGTGTCATTGTACTAGGGGAATGACCTGTGCTAGTAACTTCATCATCCTCGGTATAATCGCTCTCATCATCTGAGTAGAGCAATGCATTCAGTTCTTCCGTGTCTTCATGCATCTCACTTTGAGCACCGGAATCATCGTTTCCTTTGTACTCATCAGTCAAAATTGCTCCTGAGAGGTTTGGAAAATCTCTGCTAGATGCACGATCACTCCCATTGACATGGTATGCACCTTGTTGGCACCGGTCCCAGGAAGTAGGGCACTGCAAAGGATTCACTATTCCAGAATTAAAGACCAAACTTGTTTGATCCCCTGACGGATTGCTGACAAGCAATCTCTTCTGTTTACTGTCAGGGTCAACACAGGGTATCAATGTCTCCTTAGAATTTTGTAAGAAGCAAGTAGAAAGTTTCTCTTTGAGAACAGTGTGTGCAGAAGGCACAGAGGCCTGTTGGATACTGGGCAAGCAATAGAACCAACCATGAGGTTCATTTGCTCTGCCAGCTTGTGGATGGGGCAACCCAGAGGATGCATACACTGACAGAGTTCCATTAGTGAGCAGCATACTAGTGCCAGGGTTTCTATACGCAGAAATGAAGTTCTGTTGCCCCAAGACAAAAGGAGCACCCAAAGAATACGGATCGGGCGGTCGCCGATCGTGCGGCTGGGGAATCCAAGATCCGAATTCACCCATCCAATCAAATCAACTACCTATAATTTGTACCAAAAACAAACATTATATAACGAATCGGACAAACCCTACAAACAGAAACTATAAATCACCAAGTGGAATGTGTAAAACATACCAGAAAGTCGTATGTACAGCTAGAAACAGTTTATTAATGTCTCTTCCCGCAACAATGAAAAAACTAAAATCTCCAGCTTAATTTGAACGCAAAGCACAGAAATTAACTACGTTACAGGCTTCAGCAGATGACGAAAATATTCAGCCTGTAAACACCAAATAACCCCATGTCAAGTATCATCAAACGCAATAAGATAAGATTAGATTGCATCAAAGAATCTATGAACTCACCTGGCAATCCTGAAGAGGTTGAAAGCATGCAATTACTCTAATAACTATGGCCGCGCTCCCATCGATCCCATTTTCATGTTTCAATGCTCGAAATCTTGTTTGGCTCGCTGCTTGGCTTACCATAACTAAACAACTTCCCAGCACTTGAATATGATTTAGGAAGACCCAACAGACTTCCAAAGCACCACAATTTCAAGATAGAAGAAACTGAGAAAGGGATATTCAACTAATCTGACGGACAAACCAAGGAACGACGATGAAAAAAGAGGATCCCATGGAGAATATGAATGGTTCGAAACCAAAGAATATCTGCTGTCTTAAAACTAAGAACAATTACTGAATAACTCTACAGTACAAATTCAAAGAGATAACTTTGGGAAACACGTCAACAGAACGCGTCAGCCACCACCGCATGCTTTTCTGGTCTCAACCCTCCACCAAATCGATAGATCTCTACAAACCCTTCCTCAAACCCACCTGCAATTCCACCAGAAAAAAATAAAATAAAACTACCTCAATCAATCGGTTAAGCACAATTTACAGATACAATGATATGAAATATTCAACAAACGTAAATAATCATGAGAAGCGAACCGACCCGAGAGAGTCTGATGAGCTGCGTGAGAGACTGAGATCGAATCGGAGGGGAAGCTTTCTGGAGAAGAAGAAGAAGAAGAAGCAGAAAAAAGCTCAAGCGTGAGTGGATGCAGAGGTAGAGGATTATATAGAGATCTGATTTTACACAAATGTCCCTGTTTGGGGATCATTATTGTTTTTATTTATTTATTTATTTTTGGCGGTGATTTTATGATCGCATGGGCGTTGACCGGTGTGGTTCTTTTATGGGGAGTTCCCAAGTTACCCTCCAGATTCCCAAGTTACCCTCCAGATTTTATTTAGATTTTAGATGGCGAAGCCATTTTTTGTAATTTTCTTTTTGTTTTATTATAATATCCGAAGCGTGAGTTGTAACACGGAGCGCAAATTTTACTCTCGTCTATCAGCGCCATTTTCTAACATAATAATCATCCCTCTCTTCAGCTTTTTTTAAGAAAAAAATGACTATTTCATTCATCAAGAGATAAACTTAATTACAACACCCTTTAAAACAAAAAGCTATAACAATCATTGAGGATTGAGCATGTTTCTCTAACTCGTTCAAACAAAAGAAGAGAAATAAAATCGACGGCTCATTAAATTATAAATCGAAAGTCTTAAAAGCGAAATAAAATGCTAACATTATCCATTATTGTACTTACCAAAACACGGATGGAAAGAAAAAAAAAACAAATCTCGTAACCGCATATAGTTTTTCATCATGTTCATGCTTTATAAATTGAGCACTCTAGACCATTTCAAAATAAATAGGGCAATCCAAATTGAAGTCTGAAATATGAGCTCTTCTCTCCTATCAGGTAAATACTAGCATCTGACCCGCACAATGTGCGTGTTAATTCGCTTTTATGTTTTTTTTAAATCTTTTTACAATTAATATTTAAATATTCTTTTTATTTAATAATATTTGAAGTTTCTCTCGTTCTAATTTCTATCTTCATCTTTTTTCTTCCAAGAAAAATGAATATGATTTCGAGATTGAGTGTTAATATACTATTTACTCATGTTTACTGATAGTTTTAAGTTTTAAATTTTAATTAATTAAGAGTATTTTAGGTACTTTAAAAATTTAACCATTCCTAAAATTCTATAGACTTTATTAATGTAGATAATGTGTTTCATATATATATTCACGCTACTTTTTAGGCTATCCAATTGTTCTCAACGTAACTAACAAATAACCAACCAACTATATATTGAGATTTACTATTTTCAATATATAATCTCTTATAAAAGTATCAAAAATCTCAAGTCACCTAAATTTACAAGTATAAAATAGTTGCCTTCGTTTCTGATTTATATCGATTCATTTTCTAATGGGTAAATATCTCTTATGGTACCTGATGTATGATCATTTAGACAATTAAGTACCTGATATTTAAAAGATGACAGTTTAATACCTCATGTTTTGCTCAGTTAGACAGTTTAATACTTCTTTTAACTTTTTCGTTAAATATGAGGACAAAATAGACATTTAGATACTATTAATCAATATAAACATAAAAAAATTTATTGTGTGGTTTCCTGTATTAGGTTGGAATATATATATATATATATATATATATATCCATAATTTTAACTAATATTTATCTATAGAAGAAAATACTTGTGACACAATGTAATTTACCTCTAAAATTAGTTAAGTCCCTCAGTTTTCAATTTAAAATAGTATACCCCTATACTTTAAACTCTTTACTGGTTTGTCATTGCCTTCAGTTGATCGTCAAAAAACATCGTTTAGTTACTTAAAACGACTAAACTGCCCCTATTAACTGTCATTTTTATTTTTACTCTCTTTCTTAATTTTTATCCTATTTCTCTTTCCTAATATTAAAAATCAATTTGTCATATCAAATTTTCTACTATTATTAAAAATATTTTTTTAAAAAAAATCATTTTTTCTATTAAAAATCAATTTTAACAGTTAATAAAAATTAGGAAAAAAAATAAAAATAAAAATAAAAATAATAATTTTTAATAGGAGCATTTTATTCATTTTAAGTAACTTAATGGTCTTTTTAATGGTTAACTGACGACAAGGGCAAACCAGTTGAAAATATAAAGTATAGGGGTATATCAGTTTAAATTAAAAACTGGAGGATATAATTGATTTTTATGGTAAAGTAAAGGGTGTCACACATATTTTCTCCTTATCTATATAAAGATGAATTAATATTTTATCTGAAACATGATTGAATTTTATATTTAAGAAATTTAGGTAGTGTAATTAATCTAAACACTCATCTGACTAATAAGTGTTCACATCACAAATACATTTTTGTTTTGAATAACAAATACATATTTTTTAACATAAAATAAAATGATGTCATATTTTATCAACCTAACTAAAAACATTAATTCATGTGTGTACTCTCAAAAAGTCAAAAACATAGAAAATAATAAAGACTTAAGAATAATTGTCATTTAACCACAAAACAAATATTTTTTATATCTAATTTTATAAATATAAAGTAAATGACAATTTTACCCTCATATTTTATGAAAAAGTTAACGGAAGTACCAAATTGTTTAGCTAAGCATAACTTGAGGTATCAAAGTGTCATTTTTTAAACATCAGGTACCTAATTGTGCAAGTGGTGATACATCAGGTATCATAGGAAGTATTTACCCTTTTCTAATTCTATTTTAATAGTTTTATATTTTGATGACCACATAAATTTAAGTGGAATGTTTTGAGTTTGACAGGTTGTTTTTGTATGATTTATTTGATTGATCAAAAAAATACTTATATATCAAATATATACAATCATTTATACATAAAGTAGTTACATTCACAGTCCCACCTAATTACATTCACAGTCCCACCTAATGGAGCAAAATAGTTTCCAATTTCGATGGCAACAGAAATTCAAGTTTCGGTGTTAGCTTTTTACTTTTACAAACCATGAAATGATGCAAGAAGCGCAAAGGGGATGGTAAAAGAAAGAAATAAAAGGTAATTTAGGCAATATACTTACAGATTATAAGATAAAAAGTGGGATGGGATCCAATGTTTTACACGAACACCAATAATTTGGAGCTCTTGACCATTCAAACCACGAATTATAGATTCATAAGATCATAAGGTCCCACTACTCTTTTTGATTGGGTATGTGATCAGGGCGGAGCTACACTCCGGCTCGGAGGGGTTCGGACCTGTTAGGATTTTTTAATAATCTTAATTAGTTTTAAAACATGGCTTAATTACAGCTATCTTCTTTCAATTTTCATAATGAACTCCCCTGGTTAAACTACCCAAAAAGGATTTTCTTCAAAGCTTGACATTTGTTAAGTCTTAATTTTGTGTATTCTAATTAGGCATGGGAACGGTTCTAAAAAGTGATTTTTTTGGCGGAACCGGAACCGTAAAAGAAAAACTGGTTCGGTTTTAGGTCATTTTGTTGCTTAAACTGGTAGGAACATGAACTGAAAAAAAATCGGGCCCATTTCTGGTTTTTACAGTTCTAAAAGTTCTCTGTAATCTTAAATAAAAGTTTAATTTTTCTACATAGAGTTCAAATTTCAAGGATTCAATCATTCAAACATCCCAAATAAAAGTTCTAAATCCAAATAAACAATTTGGTAGAGACTTCAAACAGTCCTAATAGTTGATCGAATCAATACCAAAGTGAGAAAGCGAGGAACAAATACTACTGAAGTGAATCAAGTGATGAACATAGAACGATTGATTGATGGGTATGAAACTTCTGCTTAGGGTTTTTTATTTATATATGGAGTCGTGAGAGACTTAAAGGAAAGAAAGTGATAAGAAATCACAAAAACACCGAGTTATTCAAAGATATATATATATATATATATATATATATATATAAGAAAGAAAACCATATCTAGGATTTTAAACGGTTCGTTTCCTTTTACCGGAACCGGAACTGGTACAGCAGTCTGGTTCTTGTAAATTTACATTAATCTTTTTTCGGAATCGAATCGAATTGACCATTTCTGGTGCAGTTCCGGCGGTTCTCATCGGTTCCCGGGTCTAAAGTCCCAGGCCTAATTCTAATTATAATATCAAATTCGTTCCCTTTACTTCATCGAAAAATTGTCTCCTCTATTTTTTCTTCTTTAATATTCCTTAAGGAGTTTCATTATTGTATGTATCTTTCTCTTTTATGATAAAATTCTATGAGATACTTATTCTTTGTTCGTACTTTAAAATTTTTGGTTTGTTCTTTACATGGAAGAAAAAGAAATTGTTCTTGAGCACTTTAATACGAACCCCCATACCCGTACCTGAATAGAGTCTCAAGAGTCGATAGACTCAAGGCCCCAAATATTTAAAGGCCCAAAATTTTATTTTTTCATTGTGTGATCACATTAGTTTAGTAAAAAACAATTATTATATTACAATCATTAGTTACTATTTTAGAAAAAAATAAAGTAGTGTAAGTAAGTATAAAAAAATTTCTATTGTTTTAATGTCGTTAGATTTTAAAGCTAAAGAGCTTCGTAAATGAGTGATTTATCCGCATCAAAATTGGATCTTTTCCATGCTAATATAGTTAAAATAAAAAATGGATAAAATGGAAAGGATCATAGAAACTTTCCATAAACTTCAAGTATTTTTTGGATCTTCAAATAGCCCGCGCGGGCAACATTTCTAGTTTAACCTATATCTATTCTTTGTCGAGGTCGGTGCCTGTTCACTTTTATAGTTTTAGTTCATGAATTTTTTTGAAAAGATAATAAATTTGAATGAATACTATAGTTTAAGAGCCCATTTTTAAAAGTTCGACTCAGGTCTGAAAATCTCAGATTTAGGCTTGGAACCCCCTCTCATCAACTTTAAAATTCTGGTTCCGCCATTGCATGCGATATCAAACTCACAATGTATCTTTCCTTGCTAGTATTATCCATCAATGGCATGCTTTAGGGGTTTAGGGTTGGCGTAAAAGTTCAATAGATATAGCCCCCCCGATACCTCCTTTCTTTGATATGATGCACAAATGTGTCTTAACCATCAAAGTATGCATCAATGGATTCCAGGCTCGAACTAAGAGTGAAGAGTCGGGTGCGTATTCTTCTTTTTCCTTTTCTTTAGCATATATAACAGGAAAGTTATGATCAGTCGTATGAATTGACGTAGCAATAGAATTCATTCTTGTAATAATTTTGATTTTGAGAGTAGATTTGTAGATTTGTTCGACGACATCAAGTTTTGTTATTCGGACAGAGATGAACAACAGATTTCAACTATTTAATGAAAAAGAGACTATGTTAATATGTCTAATGGACATGAACAGATTCCAACCATTTAGTGAAAAAAGAGAATGTTAATATGTCTATTGAGTCGACTCGCTAAATATCTACTAAATTAGACGATATATGTTACCATTATGTCACAATCACAAGATGACTACACTGTCTCGTGCATGAATGAATGCGCAAGTTTAAGGATCTATGTTTATCGATCTCCTCACAAAATATGTAACTAGGTTGTATTCGCTCATTTAAACAACACAATTTTTTATTAACAATGAAAATTATAAATTAAAAGATATAGTTAAGAAATGTCATGTTATATAGATTCATATGGAAGAGTGTAAACGGAGAAAACCCTAGGGAGCTCCGCAAAACAAGGAGAGAACAGGGTTAGGGTTTTTTCGTGGGAGGCTTGTCCGGTGGCGTCTCCACCCGACGTTTGGCGTCTACCCTCGTCAGTGTGGTTCAGTTGTTGCCAGACAGGCGATGAAGGTGGTCGGTGGCTTAATATCAGTAGGAGGGGTGGATCGAGAGGGATGCTCTCCTAAGGCGGACCAGGGTGGTGCGTTTGATCTGGTTTTGGAAGTGTGGTGGTCTCGATGGTGAGACTAGGACATCAACGCCGAACAACGACTCTGAGACTATGGTGAAGCGCAAAGGCGTGGAGGTGTAGCGAGATGGGGCAGACGATGCGGTGATGGATCATTTGGTGACTAATAGATCTGGGTGGCCGATCGGTTGGCTCATGCAGGTGACGATGTAGAAGAACAGAGGGTCAGCTTCTCCATGGCGCACCGGTGGCGTCGATTTCAAGAGATGCTAAGGCTTCGACGACGCGGTAGCGACTCCGTTTCCAAATCAACTGCAGTAAACTGCTATTGGGCCATGTCCAAGTGGGCTTGCCTTGGAGATCCTGTGGATTGGTAAACTTTTGAAATAGTTTGTATAATAAATTTTCGGCTCATCTCTGTTAGGGTTTTTCTAAGAGAAAGGTGATCGAGCAAGCGGCGGCGACGATTCACTTTGGCTAAGAGTGGGCGCTCCAGATCGCGTTAGGCGACAGAGGGATCTTGCGGTTCCCAGATTGTGATGAGTGTAAGGTTTTAATGTAATGGTGCTTCATTGTTTTTTTTTCAGGACTTTTGTATGACGTCATTCTGGTTTTTGTCTATCAATGAAATCCCGTTTCATTTCTTAAAAAAAGATTCATATGGAAGTATGTTATGTCAATAATTTAGATATAAATGAGCAAATATTCATTTTCTTTAAGAAAAAAATATATTTTTTCAAGGAAATAAGTTAAACCTCTGTAGAAAATGGGCTACAACATAACACGTTTAACTCTCGCCTTTGATGTAAAAATTGAACCATGTAAATCAACCTACGAGAAATACGCATTCTTGATCTCACCTCTTGGAATGATTCTACCAGTAGGGGTGTAAATGGGCCGGGTCGAGCCGAATACTATAGTGTTCAAGTTTGACTCATTTTGTTTTTATCGAGCTCGAGCCGGGCTTAAGCTTGAATTTTTTTTCAAGTTCAAGCTCGGCTCGGCTTGTTTAAGCTCTAGCTGAGCTCGGGCCGGCTTGACTCATTTAGTTTAAATTATAAAACATTAAATTTAAGGCTATGTTATTTTAATTACTTTCTTATTGTGGTGATTGTTAGTGTTTGATTTCATTTTTTCATAAATTGATTGCTTTAATATATGTATTTTAATTAAATAATTTGATTCTAAAAGGAAAGAAATAAAAAGAATAGAAGATTTAGATTTTAAACAATATATTTTACGTATAACAATTTTTTTAAAAGCTAAGTTTTAAAACGAGCTAAACGAGCCGAATACAATATTGTTCAAGCTCGGCTCGTTTTTTTGTCGGGCTCAATATTGAGCTCAAGCTCGGCTCATTTATCTTACGAGCATGAGCCGAACGAGCTAAAAATCGAGCCGAACGCGAGTCGAACACGAACGGCTCCAGCCTACTTATAGCCCTATCTATGAGTCTTGTGTTTGACTTTGAAGCTTTGCAGTTTATTTTCGACCTTTTTAGTTTTTATCTAATTAAAGTATTTACCTTGTATTATGAACGTAGGCACTTGAGTGTACTCTAACCGTCTCTAGCGCCTCCGACACAGTACAAGTGAACGATTTACGTCTACGTATTTGAATGTAAAAGAATGTGTCTATGTCCTTGAAAGTGACGGCGAACAAATATGTAACCACATATTCTTGATTGTGATGAATATACTATTTCACCCTTGTGGGATTGATTAAAGAAAATAGCTTTATTTATTTCTGGTGCTATCATAGGATCCTAATTTGATATTTTACTGTCTTTGAAAACCAGACCAAACAGCGCTGCAACATTTTAAAAACTTAAAATAAAATAAACAAGTGTGCATTATTTTGGCATAAACTAGTGAGCTAAGCATGGCATGGTTTTACCAAAAACATATATATAGTATAAAAGCACACCATGATTTGATCACCTGAACCAAATCTAATGCAGGTCAGCAGATCTAATTATGATACGCTCTTAATCACACACAACACAATGTACTAATTCAAAACAAATTCAAACAAACTCTATCTGTTTGACTCCTAATAAACATGAGTTTATTAGCTTAAAATAAACAAAACACTAACAGCTTTAAAATAGTCATACCCAACAATGCCTCTCCTAAACTAAACGCAGTAACATTCAGTTTAAGCTCATTGGTACCTCACACACTCCAAGCTCTTCTCGCAGCTTTATGAACACATCAAGTTTCAGAGGCTTAGTCACTATATCAGCTACTTACTCATTTGTGCCACAATGAACAAGCCTCACAACTTCCTCCTTAGTGAGATCCCTTAAGAAATGGAATCTAGCATCAATATGTTTACTCCTGCCATGTAGAACCGGGTTCTTGGACAATTTAATTGTTGAACAATTATCACATAGTATAGTTGTGGGTTGTTGCTGTGAACAACCAAGCTGTTCCAGAATCCTTCGCATCCAGACACATTGATAGGCACAAGATGCTGCTGCAATAAATTCATCCTCCGTGGTTGACAGCGTCACCACCGGCTGCTTCTTCGAAGCCCAAGAAACTGCCCCTCCATTCAACAGAAACACATATCCTCTCTTACTCCTCCTATCATCAATGTCCCCAACATAATCACTATCTGTATAGGTAGCTAGCTCTGTTGCACCACCTCTCTTGTAAAACAAACTCAAAGACACAGTACCCTTCAAATAACGCAGCACCATCTTTGCTGCTTGCATATGCACCTATGTGGGACTGGCCATATATCTACTTAACAAACACGCCACATACATTAAATCTGGCCTTGTAGCAGTAATATACATTAGAAACCCATTAATTTTTTATACAAGGTTGCGTCCACCTTGGCTCCTCCTCCTTCCTTTGAAAAGTTAGAACCTGGTACAATCAAATTCTTAACTGAATTTCTATTATGCAAGTGAAACCTCTCCAACAACTCACTAGCGTATCTCTTTTGACTTAGATAGATGCCTTTTGGTTTTTGCATAATTTCAACACCAAGAAAGTATTTCATCTTCCCTAAATCCGTCATCTCAAACTCATCTTTCAAGGAGCTCTTAAACTTCTCAAACATGTAAGTATCATTACCAGTAAAGATCAATTCATCAACATACAGACTTACAATTAAAATCCTCTTACCTCCTTCTTCTGACTTGACAAAGAGAGTATGCTCATAATTGCACCGTGTAAAGTCTTCTTTGAGAAAATAAGCCTCAATTCTACTATACCAAGCACGCGGTGCCTGCTTTAATCCATAAAGTGCCTTCCGAAGCTTGTAAACCTTCTGCTCTTCACCCTTACGAACATATCCCAATGGCTGCTCCATGTACACATTCTCATCCAGCTCACCATAAAGAAACGCACTTTTAACATCAAGTTGGTACACACTCCAACCTTTCTGTGTTGCTAGTGCTAGAATCATCCGAATCGTATCCCATCTTGCTACTGGGACTAAGACCTCATTGTAATCGATCCCATGTTGTTGAGCGTAACCTTTAGCTACCAACTGGGCTTTGTACTTGTCCACCTCACCATTCCGGTTCAATTTGGTCTTGAAAATCCACTTTACACCGATTTTATTTGCCCCTGCTAGTAATGGTGTAAGCTGCCAGGTCTTATTCTTCTCAATGGACTCCATCTCACAGTCCATAGTTTTTCTCCATTTTTCGTCTACTGCTGCATCTTCAAAGGAACAAGGATCTTCGTAGGAAGCAAACATTGCAAGATTGTTTGACTCAACTTCTTCTTCTGAAAAACCTTCTCCTAATACGTAATCTTGCAAGTATGGAGGAGCTCTCCGAGATCTATATGCTTTCGGATGTATTTCACTTGGTGCTTCTTGATTGACTGCCGGTACAGTAGCTTCTTGGTCTTCATCATTGGTTTCAGTTGCACCTTCTTCATTCTCGGTCTCTTCAGCTTTATCCTCATCACAACCTTCCCAAACCAATTCATCTTGTCTCACTTCTTCCACCGTTCTTCCCCAATTTCAGCTCTTATCTTCTTCGAAGCTTACATCTCGACTTGTCACTATTTTCTTGATTGCTAGATCAAACAACCGATATGCTTTCGACTCATCGCTGACTCCCAGTAGCACACAAGGGAAGCTTTTATCATCCAACTTCTTTCTTTTCTGGTCTGGCACATGAACATGGGCTAAGCATCCGAAAACCCTAAAGTAATCCACTTTAGGTTTAACTCCGCTCCACATCTCCTCTGGTGTTTTCTCTTTTACCATCGACGTCGGGCATCTATTGAGAACATGTGATGTCCATCTCGCAGCTTCTGGCCAGAATCTCTTTGGTACCTCTTTGTCAGACAACATACACCGAACCATATTCATGATAGTTCGATTCTTTCGTTCAACGACCCCATTCTGTTGTGGGGTGTAAGCTGTTGTGAGTTGTCTGCTTATACCATTATCTTTACAGGAAGTGTTGAACTCATTGGAGGTGAATTCTCCTCCTCTGTCAGTGCATAAACAACATATAGGTACTCCATACTCTTTTTCAACAAGACTCTTCTAATGTTTGAAAGTTGTGAATGCCTCAGACTTTTCAATCAGAAAATATATCCACACCTTTCTACTAAAATCGTCAATGAATGTTAACATGTACCTTCTATCACTGTTAGAAGATGGTGTGATTGGGCCGCAGATATCAGCATGTCAAGCTGCAATTTCTTGAAAGCACGCCATTGACTCTTTTTTGGAACCGTCTCTCTGTGTTGCTTGCCTACCAAGCAATCAGTACATGACTTGGTTGTAGCTTTCAGAGGTGGAATGCCCTTTACCATGTCTCTGTATCTTAATGTCTGCAGCCCCTTATAACTCAGATGTCCATATCTCTGATGCCACAATTGTGATTCATCTTCTGTCATGGTTTGTAAGCAAGTAGAGTTTTCTGGTACCACATTAGCCAACAACACAAACATCCTATTCATCATCATCCATGTCTGCATAATCAAACCCCTTCTTGGATGATAAAGCTTGCATACTCCATGCTTTATAAGAATAGCTAATCCTCTTTCTTGAAGTTGGTCTACACTGAGCAAATTATTTTTCAAATCCGGCACATAATAAACATCCGTAATCACCTGAGTTGTGCCCTTGATTTTCAGTCGTATATTTCCTTTCCCCATCACTTCCATTCTTGCATTATTGCCCAGCTTCACCGAATGTCTGTATGTACCATCACCCGAAATCCGAGAAGCACGGTCTCTTCCCACACATGTGGTTGCTGCACCCGAAATCTAAGAACCACACCTCTTCCCTTCTTGCATTGTTAGTTTCCACAAAAGCCATCAGAAGCATCTCTTCTTCCTCATCAATCTCAGCATAGTTGGCTTTCTTGTCCCAACTAGGACATTCGTATTGAAAATGCCCTAATTGATGACATTTATAACATTCCAAGGTGTCCTTGTTAAATTGTCTCCCTCTACCTCTCCCCTGGCCTCTAGCTGCAGCTCCTCTGCCGCTGCTTCCTCTTCTATCATAACTGACCTTCAGTGCTTGCTCCTCTTCACCATTCTTTCTAAACTTCTGCTCATGGACCAGCAGTGAGCTTTGTAAGGCATCAACCGAAAGACTATCAATGTCCTTCGACTCCTCAATTGAGCACACAATGTAATTGAACTTCTCGGTAAGAGTACGTAGAATCTTCTCAACAATCTTGACATCCGGCATGTCTTCACCATAGTTTCTCATGTCATTAGACACCACCATCACTCTCTCGAAATAATCGTTGACCGTCTCTCCCAGTCTCATCTCCAGTAGCTCAAAATCTATGCGAAGAGTTTGAAGTTGGACACGCTGCACCCAAGCATTCCCTTGATACTTAACCTTCATCGAGTCCCACAACTGTTTGGCCGTCTCCTTCTGAGTAATTGTCTTCAAAATGGTCTTGTCAATGGAACTGAAGAGATAATTCTTAGCCTTCAAATCCTCCATCCTCATTTCTTTTAGGGTCTTCCTCTGACCTTGTGTCAATACTTCTTCACTGGCTAGTTCTGTATAACCTCCTTGGACGACACTCCAATACTCTTTTGATCTAAGGAGATTCTCCATGATCAAACTCCAATGATCATAATCCCCATCAAACTTGGGAATGCACGCTTGTGTAAAGCTGTTAGTCTCAGCCATCGTCACACAGTCACCTACACTCACACACAATCAGGCCTCTTTCGAAACTTTGATACCAGAGTTTGATAGGCTCTTAATCACACACACACAAAGTACTGGAAATACTTCGATGAGTTTATTAAACAACTTCAGGCTTTTTATAGCCTTTACATAATAAAAATGTTGAAAGCAATGGTAACAACCACGTACAACTCGTGGTATTTGTTACAAACAAATTCAAACAAACTCTATATGTTTCACTCCTAATAAACAGGAGTTATTAGCTTAAATAAACAAAACGCTAACAACTTTGAAATAGTCATACCTAACAAATTATATATTGAAATTACATGATTATCATTTTAAATTGCTAATTATAAGCATTCTTTCATACCCTATTGTTTCAACAATAGCCACGCCCAATTAAGTCCTCTCCTAGTCTCCTTGGGTCTATTCACTGGTTGAACCAGGATTTTACGGTTACAGAAAATAGGTTCAAAATAAAGTGCTCAAGAATTTTTTTTCCTCCCATGTAAAGAACAAACCTAAAATTTTAAAGTATGAACGTAGAACAAGAATCTCATCGAATTTTATCATAACAGAGAAAGATACATACAGTAATGAACCTCATTCAGGAATATTAAAGAGAAAAGATAGAGGTGAGAATTTTTTTCCATGAAGTAAAGGAAACAAATTTGATATTATGATTAGTATACACAAAATTAAGGCTTAACAAATGTCAAGCTTTGAAGAAAATCCTTTCTGGGTTGTTTAACGGGGGGAGGGGGTTTATTATGAAAATTGAAAGAAGATAGCGATGTTTTAAAACTAATTAAGATTATTAAAAAATCCTAACACGGGTCCGGGTCCGGGTCCGGGTCCGGGTCTACTCTTTTGGTAGCACTAACTACTCTCCCCTTGTACAAAATTACATGTAAAGCAAAGGATTCCTACCTCTCTTTCAGTTTTCATCTAAAATATAAGAACCCTAATCCTCTATAAAGAATTTTTGCTTTTTCTTTATAATATTTTGTAATTAATTTTAAGGGAAAATAAACAGAAATTGCTTTCCTCCGCACGACTTATGTATTATTTAAATCATCATCATAGCCATTAGCCACTTTGAAATTTTTTAAAAATTCTCTTTTGGGAGAATTAAAATAGAAATGGTACAAGAATGGTTGTTGTGGATTGAACACTCGACTAAAGTGTTGCAACACTTCCCTTTAACAAGGAAAAGAAAGTTGAAGCTTAGCAGCGGCAGCAGCAGCTTGCCGACCCAGAAAGAATGGAATGGAATGGATGATTCATTGTATCCCACAAATACTAAATAACTTCATTTATCAAAAAAATCATTCACCAGTTCTCTCGCAACTGGACAAGAACATGGGATGTTGTCGATGTTAACGCTTGCAATGCGTTCTGTTCATTTGAAATAGACATGTTACTTGTATATAAAGGTTGAGCCCTTATGTCATAATCATTAATGAAACTGAAGAATACAAGGGGGGACATTAAGCCTACACCTAAACAGCACAAAATACGGTTACTTATCTGAACCGCACAAAAAAACATGATTTGGTAACCGAAAATACGAGGTGGGCGTTTTGCACCGAAAATACGGTTACCTACCCGAACCGCACAAAAACATGATTTGGTAACCGCACCGAACTAAAACGATGTCGTTTTATGGTCACACAGCACTGGACCTCATAAAAACGGTTCGGTTGCGGTTTGAGGTTATAATTCAACCTATTTAAATCAAACCACACTAAATGACATTTTTCTTATTTTTAAAATTTTTCATTGATGAAATTTGATTTGCAATATATAAAAAAATCATTTATGTTCACGTTTGTAGTTTGCAAGTTGTTGTGTTTGCATGATAGTTGATTTATTAAGTTATCAAATATAGTGTTTTTCTTAGTTAATTTATATTCTGATGGCATTTGTAGACTTGTATGGACTGTAAATGCATTCAAAATTTGTTCATGCGTTATAAGAATTGTTAGACAAAGATTTGGACATCCCTTATTTGTTAAAATAAATAAATCGTTTCACACCAAAACCGAACCACACTGCACCGAAAATTATGTAACCGAATTATTTGAAAACAAAAAAAACAGTTTGGTTACGGTTTGAAATATTGTAAAACCGAAAAAAAAAACAGTTCGATTATGGTTTGAGCCTTAAACCAATCTGAACCAAACCGCGCTCACCCCTAAAATTTAGTGTTTATCATTCATAACTAGACAACAATATTTTCGGCTGGTTATCTTAGACCTATTATGGGTCAAAAGGGATCTAATCTGACCTAAGATAATCATTTTCACAAACTCAATATATGTTCATTACTACTGTTTAACTGTAACACCCCGTACCTAAAAGTTACCTTTTTACAGGGGTTTGTGAGATACCGAGAGTTTTTTACAAAAACTGGTAATTTAATAAGTTATTGCCCGAGTTTATTTTTGAGTTTTTCTAAACTCTTCAAATTCCTTATTTAATGACTCGATGTTGTAGTACGTGTCGACATGAGTCTCCCGGTATTTTCAGAGCATCGAGCTATTTATTAAGAATTTCCAAAGTTTATGTAATTATTAATTACTATTTTGGTAAATTTTAATTACCATTGTGGTAAATAATTCTTACCCAACTAACTTGGACCGTTGGATCTCTTCCTCATTAGATCTCGACTGTCTGTGTGCCTATATAAAGGGTAAACCGGTCAGCCCGGTCAAAGTGACCAGACTCAGGTCAACCGAGTCTCTCCCCTCCCTTCTCAATTATGTTCCTCTCTCGTCGCCTCCGGCTTCCTCCGCTCGACTCAGGTGTGTTCAGCCACCCCATGCAGGCGCACCACCACCAAAACATTACTCTTTCTCTCCTCGACAAAACCCCCCAAAGAAATTTCTTCAAAGAATCCAAGGCAAGAGAGATCATCGAGGAGAAGCACGACTGTGCTCATCGGAGTTGGGCCAACTCAGGCGACCTCTTGGCTCGTCAAGGGTAGGTTTTTGTTCCCTTCCTCCTGTCCTTCATTCCCTAGGCTTGAGTGTCCAATTTCGAATCCTAATTCGAAATGTCCTAATTTTGTTTCCCCTGTGATTTTTGGGTTTTTGTTCGGCGACTGTGATTTGGGGTTCCTGGCGAGCTCTTCGTGCCCAGCCAGTGTTGGCAGCACGTGTTTGGAGCTGCTAGAGCAGGAGAATTGATTTTAAGACGGGACAGAGTGAAGTAGCTGAGGTCGAATCAGGGTCGAGCCTCTTCACCTCGACTCAAGAGGGAGATTGTGGACTGAGGGTAAGACTGACGTCTTAAGCTGCTGGTTCTCGATTGGAGCCGAGGGAAACATTGAGAGCTTCGAGTTTCGTACGGTCCGTCAATTTAGGGACACTGAGGGTAAGATTGGATTCCCTTGAAATTGTGAAGTTATGCATTGTTGTTGTTGATGTTGAACCTGTGTTTGAATCGATTGTGGTGTTTTGTGCATGTTGTCGATAACTTGGTGAATGGAGGAAGTGAGGAAGTTATGGCCGATTTCCGGCAAGATTGTTGAAAATATTCTGGTGACTTGCCGGAATCCGGGGAAGCAGCAGTTTTTCCGGCCGTGAGCCGAAGAGGTAGAATTCGATTTCTCTGATAAACTGAAAGTCGTAAAGTTTCCGTGAAATCGTAAATTTATTTAATTATGAAAAATGGACGTAAGTAGGAAGTTTCTATTTTGAGAAACTTCCTATTTATGGAAAGTTATTGATTTGGGTTGAAAATGTTAAAGAAAATGTGAAAGTTAAAGTTAAAGGAAATGAGGGATGATTAGTGAAGTATGAAAATTATAAGTATGTTGACCACTTTAGTGGTTGAGGAAGATGATGACTTCTAATAACAAAATTGTCGAGTTGATCGTGAAAAATACTTAGATAAATTTCATTATCGACATATTGACTCACAATTAGTAAATCGATTTAAGTTTTGGATTGGGTGTCCATAGTAATCCATAAATTATTATACGATACCCAACCTCAAATGAAACAGTAATGATAATCGTTATGTTAAGGTTATGAAATCAGAAACTAAATGTCGAGTCGATAATCGAAAATAGTTCTATTTGTTGATAAGTCGTTAAAAAGGAATTGGTTAGTCAACTCTTGGTCAATTTAAGATTTCCTAGTCAACTAGGAAAAGTACAAGTCAACTGTATAAATGACTGATGTGCTCATTAATTTTATAGTCAATGGTATTTTCTTTAACCATTTTTTTGGGCTGGGTCTTTGGTCTTTCTTTAACCATTTTTTCTTCTAGGATTTGTTTTTGTTAAGCTTCTGGAGGAGAGATCTTTGTAGTCTAGTTTGATATCTTTCGTTCCTTGCTTGTTAGACCAAAATAAAGTCATTTCGTGGACATCAGTTTTTAGTTAGCTTTCTTTGTAGTATAGAATTTTTGAGTTGTATTGGAGCTTTGCTCCCAATTGACCAGCCGTTAGACTTTTTTTGTAGTTTAACTTTTGCTTGTCTCATTGTGTCGATATTGTCTTTATGCCAAATGGAATATATCCATTCTTTCAACAAAATATATATATATATATATATAACCCAAAAATACCCTTAATCCAAAATCCACGAAACCTCACATTATGTGACTAGATTAAGACTATTATTATATAATGTCGCACCCTCGTCTCTCTCTCTCTCTCAAAACTAGGGTTTCATCTCATTGAAAATATTCTCGTCCGGCACCGCACCCTCATTGATGTCGGCCTTCGGCCTCGTCAGTGTGTGGTGCGTGCGGCCAGACGGGCCTTGTCCTCCTTGGATTTGTAGGTCCTCCCGATTGCTCTTCTTAAAGGACAAGGATTGTGGTGGGTGTGGATCTAGCCAATAAGGTATTTGTTGGGTTTGCCTCTGGCGCTTGCTCTTGTCAAGGTCCACTATCGGCACGTCGAGGTCGGACTACCAGTGGTTGTCATTGGTTTTGAGGTGAGTTCTTGTGATATGCTTGGTGGACGGTGGCCTCGTTTGGGAGGTTGGATTTTTTCTGGTCTCTATCGAGGCAGGTATGCGCATAGAGGGCGGTGGTGAGATCGAGGTGGAACAACAGTGGAGTCGGTGTGACAGAGATGTGGGTTGATGTTGGGAGGTAGAAAATGGTGCTTTTGGGCCTGGGTGGTAGGCTTCTGCAATTTCTTTGTTGGTCGGGCTGGAGTTTGGGATTGGACTAAAGCTTTGGGTCATTATTGGCTCGTTAGTTATATTATTTTTATATTTGTTTATTATTTATTGCTTTCAATAATTCTGAACTACCTGTTGGTTTGGAAGTGTGGGCTTTGTCCGGGTGTGCGTTTCTTGCACACCATGTTTGTTCTAGGTGAGCGGCGAGTTCCTTGTTTGGTTAAATGGTCTTATCCTCCTAGTGGCAGAACGAAATTTAGGGTTACTGGTACTATCTTCCAATAGAAACATAGTAGGAAAGCTAATAGATATATTAGTGGCAGGAAGATCCTTTCTTGGTCAAATGGTCTCAACCTCCTACTGACAAGACAAAACTTAAGGCTCTGTATGAGCATTGTCTCTTCGTTATGTTGCCGAACTTGTAAAACAAATGAAGTTGTCAATAACGCACTTTTTAATAAAAAAAATGTGCTTATTAGAATGTATATGATTAAGAATTACTCATATTATTTTGGGATGTTCAGACAATACGGGGTTTAGACTTTAAGCATCTCTTCTTGTATTTTACGGTTTCGTAAATGGTCAAAACTTGAGAGCGACCGTTTAGCTTATATTAAAAAAAGACTTTTATTATATAATTAATATATTATATTTTATATACATTAACATTCTGTAGCTTGTATTAGTTCTCGAGATAATCTTACAACTTTATCGATCAATCATTTCAAATAACACAGAAATAATAAACAAGATGAAAATAACAAATCTCTATAGCGTGTTTGGGTGAAATGAAATTAAATAAGTGAAATACAACAAAAGTTGTTCATATGTATATGAATTACATTGTTTGACACTGTTTTTTATATTTTAATTGTATGACACATGAATTTTTTAGTCATTTAACATATCATTTAAATGTAAGTTGAAATATCCTAAAGAGGGTGTGTATATAACACCACTCTTTTTGGACTCAATGTCACTTATAGGGAGGAAATACAAATTGTTGATCTAAGGTATTGAACTGTCAACTGTATACTTCGTTTTGGTGGCAAAGATATGTGCTGGTATACATTTTTATAGGCTTATGATTGACACATGATTTCTTTCAACAATTTATCATAAGCTTATGCTTTTAGTTAAAGCTTGTGCTCTATATGATTTGAAAGCAAGCTAGACCTAAAAGCATACAGAGTACAAGCTCACGTCATGGGTTCTAAAGCAAAAGGACAATTTCTAGCATGATCGATGAACATTTGCTTTTTGTTAATTATATTCAAACTTTGGTTGTGACATTTAATTTTACGGGTGGGCAAATTCAGACCGGACCGGTTTTGAGCCCAAACCGTATCCGATCCGAATTAATCGGATTTGTAAAATCTCCATCCGAATCCGAAACCGAAAACCGGATCGAATCGGATCGGTTTCGGATTTCACCCGAATTTGGAGAATTTCACTTTCAGTTTACAATTTCAAAATCCAACAGATACCGAACCTCAAAAACAATCCAATCATCAAATGTTCAAAAACAATTCCAAACTCTCCAGAGCACCCGAATTCACTAATGACTAACCTATTCAAAGCCACATTACTAAAATGTTTAATCGGCCAAATAAACATTCCAAACAGAAGTGTATCTTTAACTTGAACTCAATTATATATTGTTTTATGTTCCTGACTTCCTGCAAATACAAGAACATTACAGCTGAGAAAGGAAATACAATTGATAACATCCATCATAAAGATAATAACTTCACTGTGCCAGGTTTTAATCAAAGAGCACTGGAATCATCAATTATAGTTATTAAATGTCTAGGCAATTCAACACCAGTATGTATAAACCAAATGTACCCAATACTAGGGCTGGCATGGTACGGTTACCAACTTTTTTTATCATTACCAATTACCAACCAACTATAGTCGGTAAACAAAATCCTATTACCATTACCAACCACCAAAGTCGGTATACCGACATGTTGGTACGGTACATGTTGGTACGGTACGGTTGGGCTTTGTACCAACATTAAATTGTGCCAGTTTTTTTCATGAAAAATAAGACCTGGCCTAAATTTTTTGGAGTTCTCCTGGTGCATAATTTCAAAATGTAATATGAAATAATCAACAAAGAGTTATAAACCAACTTACCGGAAATCAGAAAGCGGAAGGGGAGGAGCGGAGAGCTCAAGAGGTTGAGA